>CM027118.1:9081712-9333308 GCA_015476505.1 Urochloa ruziziensis
CTGCAGCGAGGATCACTCACGCGGCGTCGGTTGCACACGAATAGTTGCGGTCGGGCAAGTAGAATCGCTATGCACCACTCTGCTTCATCTTCCCCTTCTCACGCTTGTCTGCAGTCCTCGTCTGATGAACTCGCTCTGTCCACAGACATGGAACATTCCAATACACGCTTCGGGTAGTACTCGATTTTACCACGCGTTTCGTTTTGTTGTCCGTGAAAGAATTCACTAGTACGGCCGCTTCACTCCATGGGATAACTGATAAGCGTTTCTCTAGTACTGCTGCTGCTACTGCCAAGATTAGTTTAAAAGGACGTAGATGAAGAGGACGTGCGCCACAAGAACACGCAAGGACAATGATGCAACGAAGCATCTGGTTAAAAGCCAAATCCACCGAGCGGAGACCGCCATCAATGTCCGTATCGAGTTTGGGGTAGGAGTAGCTCCGAGCTTTTAAGCCGGGTCACGCGCGCCTTCTTTACGGCCGGAACCACCAGTTCCTTTCACCGGAACGCAGACTTGCTAGAACTGGCTGCTGCAGCAGCGTAACCATTGATTTTTGATTCGTCATCTGTGGCCGGGGGGAGCAGTAGGCTTCCGGTCAGGTCATCTCGGCCGGATAAACATGTGCTGCCCCCACGCCGGCAATTACTTCCGCGGGCGTCTTTGGTGCCCGTCTTAACTGCGGTTCTTGCCGGGCGGGCCGGCCTGCCTGTCGTTGCCCTTCGCGCTAAGCTGTACAGCTCTACAGCCTGTGCGCTTCGCAGCTGCAACCCAACGCGCGACGATGGTCCATGCGGAGAAGATACCGCATCAATTGATCTCAGTTAGGTGCGCGCACATGAGTGAGAGAGCAGGACAATAAGCTTAGTTGCCCGCGTCAATGCCCTGGCCTAGTTTTGGCATGACGGTGATCGGATCGGGTGCACTGTGCTGTGCTCCGTGCTCGCAATCGCAACTTGGCCTCGCGTGGGGGCCGCTCGCAACGACGCGTGCTGATTGTACCGGGTGTTCTTGCTTGAAGGATTGGTTTCCTGCAAGGATTCGATTCCTTTGGCCTGCCTGACCTTGACCGTGCCCTGTCCTATATAGCTGTGGATCCACTGTGGCGGAAGCTTCTGCCTTTCGATAATTGGATGTGTACGCGGCCCGCCAGTGGAATGTTAAGATACTTGAGCTGGTGAGGTACGTTCAGATTTATGAACCCTACATGGCCTGATGGCCACACTGTTGACTGATTGGAGTTGTTGATTGTATTATTTGGATTATTTATAGTCATGTATACTGGAATGATTGTTAGCTTAAGTGTGGGTAACGCTTGCTGTTAGAGTATATTTGGTAGTTGTAGATATACCCTATCGTAGACTACCATATGTATCCGGGGGAGCCTTGCCCCCCAAGTCTTGTACTCTCATATATACCGGCCGAGGCCTTAATGCAATACATCCACAACATTATACGCATCTCTCTACTCTCCTACATGGTATCACGAGATTAGGGTTTGGGGATCCTAGGCTAATCTTCCGCTGCCGCCACCCACGCCCCTGCCTCCTGCGCGCCGCTGGTTGTCGTCCACGGCACCCATCAAGGGCGCCCCATCGACGACCTCCTAGCGCGCCCCCGGGGAGGTCGCCCATGACCTCCGCCGGGGGCAGCGCCCCTCTCCACGGCGGGTCAGTCTAATCCGCCGCCGGTTCGCGTCAGCAGCAGCAGATCGAGAAGTACCTCGTCATCTGTAGTGGGAGCCATCGACGACGACATCGCTCCGCGCTGCCGTGGTGGCAGCCGTGGACTCCTTGCGATGCCCATGCTCGATCCCGTGCTGCCGTGGTGGCAGCAGGGTCCTCTGCGCCGGGCGTCCACCTCGTCGCCGGCGGACTCCCTGGTCGCCCCTCCTCCGAGGCTCGTGCGGCTTTTTCCCGCCTCACCTCCGTTCCAGGCGTCGGCTCGAGTCGGCGAATCCGCCCGGGTAGAACCCGGCAGGATCCGCCGCCGCTCCTGGCAGGGACCCGCCCACCCCGGCGGGATCCGTAGCCTCCTGGCGGGGAGCCGCCCGCCCCGACCTCACGCGCCCCATGGAAGGATCCGCCCCGCCCGTCTTCAACGCCGAGCTGCCCGACCCCTCTGTCTTCTCCTATCTCACATGGCTGCGTGCTATTGACCGTGAGGAAAGGAAAAAGATAAGAGGATGACAGGTTGTGCTATGCGCACCCAGAGTTACTACACGAGAAGCTGCTGCATCAATTTTCTTTTGCTCGATCACTGATCGAGATTGAGTCGCCCACCGCCCGTCGACCACGCGCCACGACTTCGACATCGGCATCGACATCACCAGCCTCTTCTTCCTCTACGACCGTGCGGCATGGCGAGATGGCCGGCACCCGGGGGCGCTTGTTTGCGCCGCCGCCTACATCGCCGCTTCTTCCGCACGTCGACCTTCGCCGGCTCGTCTCCGCCTCCACCGATCGGGACGCCTTCACCGACTTCGTCCACCGTCGTCTCGTCTCGCGCATGCTCGGTCTGATCAGCCGACGTACGTGATCCACCCGGCTCCCGTGACGCCCGTCCTCGTCGTGTGCGCTTCTTCATTGAGTACGGAGGGCTGCCGCTGCCGCGCCTCTTCGGGCAGCAGTGGAGCCACATGTGGTACTCTCCGCCGTTGCTACCTCACGCCGTCGACCATGTCCACGACCTCATCGTCGACTACGCGTCGCTGCGCCCTTCGCGCATGGTCTTCATCAAGCCGTTCGAGTTCTTCGTCGTCGCCTTCGAGCACCGCCGCCGCGTCGCCTAGATCGTCTAGCCTTGCGCTGGAAATCCGGGCTCTCCTCCTCGCTTCGTCTAGCACAACCACGTCGCCAGCGTCGCCACCTCCTCTACTCCAAGCAACAGCGGGCGTCGACATCTTCTACCCCGCCGTTCAGCACCTGCAATCGCTTTGGAGGCCTTCTCTGCTGGTCCCCCAGGCGACGGCGTCTGGTTGTGCACTTCTCCCTTGCACGTCTGGTATTGGCAACACCGGTGCGTGCCCATCGTCCCCGACGCGTTCCCGGGCCTGGCAAACTCGGGCATGCCTCGCCCGATGGCCTGACTGCATCGACTTCGGCATCGCTCCCTCTACGACTGCCTCGACGCATCGCCATCTTCGTCTCTGGCGTCTTCTCCATCACGTCTTCGGCAACCTCGACAGCTCCACGTCGACCACAACTACTCTACGCACGGCACCCTCGACCATGGCTACACGCTCCTCCAGCTCGGCTACATCGACATCGGCACAAAGGGCTACCATTCGCATGAGTTACTCGTCGGTTTTCTCTCCAGTCACAGCATCCGCACCGCACCCACGTTGTGACTGCGGGGGGCTGTAAGTCCGTCGACTCCTGCCTTCGGCTTCTTCTCCAGTCTTACCGTCTGCGGCGCTCCCGCTGTGACTGCGGGGGAGTGTTAGAGTATATTTGGTAGTTGTAGATATACCCTATCGTAGACTACCATATGTATCCGGGGGAGCCTTGCCCCCCAAGTCTTGTACTCTCATATATACCGGCCGAGGCCTTAATGCAATACATCCACAACATTATACGCATCTCTCTACTCTCCTACACTTGCCCTTGCCCAACAACCCGTGTTTCACTAGTTTCTTGTCTATGATTTGCAAATTGGGGTTCTTGCAGGCGGTGCCAATTATGGAAGTTGCATGGAGTAGCTCATTTGTCTGATGGCTGGAGACATACATTAGTTTCATGTGTTCTTCATAGTTGTTATAGCTCTATAGTTTAGGTTCGCTTTAGATGTTTCCAGTCTCCAAAAGTCTATATTGGTTTTTACCATGTGTATTCTGCAAGGTTATTTTCTTAAATTTGGTTACCTGATCTCAGGTTAAATCTGTACCGATCGCACTTTGTGATCTTGCTCTGAAGATAGTACTGTTTTGTTGAACTAACTGTTTGTGGAAACTTGTATGCATTTGACAATGGTGACTAAAACCATGTGGTGCTATGCATGTTAATTCATTTCATAGAACGGTCTGTGTCATGCTGACTTTTTTTTTCTTTATATTGTTGGGCTAACGTTAGTAATGACACAATTTAAATTCAGTTAGTTTTGAGCTTTTTTCCTATCTGGAGGCATGCATGCTCTATTTATGCAGAAAATATGGAAAGGCAATTTATCATATTTGTTGCTGATCACAGATATCCACCATATCTTGCTAGATACTCTGTAACCAATGGATCGGCGCAGCTGGCCATGGAAGAAGAAATCATCTGATAAATCATCAAATGCAGATGCATTGCAGAATTCCAATCAAGAACAGGTTTGCCAAGCTTTCTTGTGTAGTATCATTTCATATTGATTTAAGTAGCAGTGTTTTAAGATAAAATTAACATTTTCTTTTCTGTGCTTGACGCGGCCAGAAGAAGGATTTGATAGGTGCAATACCATAGGGACTGTTCTGAGTTAACTGATGTCACGATCCTTAGTTGCTGGTCCATGCAGCCTTGTCCCTTTAGTTCATTTTTTTTCACCCTTTAGCAATAGAGTTTATTGTCTTGACGGTGTGCTTTCTTGTATTGTATTGTGATCTTTTCACACAATTCCTTATTCCATTTTCTTTCATGCACTTCGGTGGTGTGGCAAAAGTGTCACTACCGTTGAACAAAGCAAAAGTCAGCACTAGTTACATATTTGCTTTATGAACCTCAAAAGCTGGCTGGGCAGTGAATTTGTTCATTAATATATGAACCTTATTTTTAAGCTTAAACATATCTTTAAAGTATACTTCTGCTGAAATAAAATTTCCTTATTTGCAGGAAGATAAAGCTCCAAAATTTGTGCAAGTTTCACCTGAAACATACGCACATCTTACTGAATCTGAGGAAAAAGTAAAAGTTTTAGAAGAAGATGTGAAGGTCTTGAATGAACAACTCTCTGCAGCTCAATCTGAGATCACAACTAAAGATGCCCTAGTGAAACAGCATGCAAAAGTTGCTGAAGAAGCCGTATCAGGTGTGCATATGATGAACTTTAGTTTTCTTTTCATATACAAACCATTTTCTTGTTTAGATAGAAGAATTAGTATGTATAGTAGCTGGCCTGTTAATCTGTTATTGGGTTATGACTCATGAAAGTAGGCTGGCTGTTCTAGACAGTTTCTATCTGGATAATATCTTCTGTTTTTTCCCTACAAGATACAGCCTATTTTATGAGAACACTATACTAAACAAAACGGTGATATGATTTATGTTTTGTCATTCTAGGTTGGGAGAAAGCTGAAGCAGAGGCCTCCGCATTGAAACTTCAGCTAGAAACTGTTACATTGTCTAAACTAGCAGCTGAAGAAAGAGCGGCCCATCTGGACGGTGCTTTGAAAGAATGCATGAAGCAAGTAAGAACTGTTAAGGAAGAAGGTGAGCAGAAGCTACATGATGTAGTCTTTGCAAAAACCAAACAGTGGGAGAAGATAAAGGCCGAGTTCGAAGCAAAATTACTTGAATTTGAACAGGAACTAATAAGGGCTGGTGCAGAGAATGATGCACTCACAAGATCACTCCAAGAACGGGCAGAATTGTTGATGAGAATTGATGAGGAAAAAGCTCAAGCAGAAGCTGAGATTGAAGTCTTGAAAAGCACAATTCAGTCAGGCGAAAGGGAGATAAATTCCCTAAAGTATGAACTGCATGTTGTCTCCAAAGAGCTTGAAATCCGCAATGAAGAAAAGAACATGAGCGTGCGCTCAGCTGATGTTGCAACTAAACAGCACCAGGAAGATGTCAAGAAAATATCAAAACTTGAAGCTGAATGCCAACGATTACGTGGTCTTGTTCGGAAGAAGTTACCTGGTCCAGCTGCACTAGCTCAAATGAAAATGGAGGTGGAGAGCTTGGGTAGAGATTATGGAGACCACAGAGTACGGCGATCACCGGCAAAGAATTCTAGTTTCCATCGTCCTATGTCTCCAATGTCTCCTGTTCCTGATTATGCCATAGAGAATTTACAGCACATGCAGAGAGAGAATGAGTTTCTAACTGCTCGTTTATTAACAATGGAAGAAGAAACCAAGATGCTAAAAGAGGCATTGACAAAGCGAAACAGTGAGCTGCAGTCGTCAAGAAGCATGTATGCTAAAACAGCAGGCAAGCTCCGAAGCTTGGAGGTTCAAATGTTGAATGGAAACCAACATAAGAGTCCAACTCCAAACATGGATATTCACTTTGATGGTGCACTGAGCCAAAATGGAAGCAACCCACCTAGCATGACTTCAATGTCTGAAGATGGTGTCGATGATGAAGGAAGCTGCACAGAATCTTGGGCCAACGCCCTAGTATCTGAGCTCTCTCACTTCAAGAAAGAGAAAGCGGCCAAGAGCAGTGTGACTGAAGACTCCAATAGGCTGGAACTCATGGATGACTTCTTAGAGATGGAGAGATTAGCGTGTTTGACTTCTGAAGCTAATGGCAATGGCAGTACTATTGACAAAATGAAGATAGATGAAGTTGGGGCTACTTTATCTGGTGTTACCGAAAGAGATGGTGTTAAAGATTTGCAGTCAGCTTCACCAATGTCAGAGACTCCATCTAGTAAACAGCAGCTGTCTGAGAAATCTTCACTTTTGAAATTACAGTCAAGAATATCTTCCTTGCTGGATTCTGAATCACCAGAGAACAATGCAGGAAAGATTTTTGATAGTATTAGAAATATTCTAAAGGATATTGAAGATGAGGCAGATTCGATGAATGCAAATGGTACTCATCACTTGGATGGGACCTTAAGTTCAGGGAGCAAATGTGCCATGGATCAAGAACTAAAGAGTGCCATATTGAAGATTCAGGACTTTGTCAAGTTACTTGATCAAGAAGTCTCCAAGTTTCAAGGCCAATCATCTGATTATGACGGCCTATGTGAGAAATCACAACACTTCTTTGCATTAATTGACAAAATTCTGTCAAATGATAATGGCCTAAATGACCTTGTCATGGCGCTGTCCGTAATCTTGTCAGAAACTAGTCAGATTAAGTTCACAGTGTCGAGAGACAACAGCGATGAAACAGAAAGTAACAACTTAGATTGTGTTGATAAAGTGACTCTACTTGAAAATAAGGTTCAGCCTGAGCCAGCAAAAGACAATGTTTCTGGTCTCTGCCCAACGCTGCCACGTTCATCTTCTGATCATGAGTTTGAGGGGCCTGCTGATGCTGGATTTGATGCTAAGACTGCAGTGAAGATATGCTCGCCAGAGGAATATGAGCAACTTAAATCTGAGAAGATCAATTTGGAGGGAGAATTAGCAAAGTGCAATGAAATAATAGAAGAAACAAAGGTTAGATTAAGTGATATGGAGAAAAACGTGGAAGACCTCACAGCCAAGTTGTCTGACAGTGAGAAATCAAATAGCTTGAGTGAGACACAGTTGAAGTGTATGGCCGAATCCTACAAGTCCCTTGAATCAAGAAAAGTTGAACTGGAGAATGAGATAGAAGTGTTGCGGTCCAAAATAGATACGTTGACAGTTGAACTCACCGATGAAAGACAAACTCATCAGGAGGACTTAGCCAAATACAAAGATCTTGAGGAGAAGATGGAAAGGTGAAATCAAATCCTTTGGCATGTAACTACCATCTGTTTGATTTTATTTCTCTTCTGACTTGGTTTTATGATATGAAGGTACGAGTTGGAGAGGAGTTCGATATTTGTGGATGAGGATCCAGATACGTCAAAGCAGGTACCGTTCAAAAACATCTAGTTTCCAAAGTTTTTCACTTTGCTATTGCCCTCCTTCTGTTCATTTGTAGCTTTTTGATGAAAAGTATTGGCAGTACACCTTCTGATTTGTAAATAAGGCTTCAAAATCATTAAATACTTTAGCACGAAATCACATAATATATGCAAGGTCTAATTCCATTTGAGCATTTTTCAAGATTGCTCTAAACTGTACTTGGTCTTTACGCCGAACTACTGGAATACTTTAACATCTAAACTTTTGTATTTAAATGATGACAGGAGAAAGAGATAGCGGCAGCAGCAGAGAAGCTGGCGGAGTGCCAGGAGACAATACTGATTCTCGGCCGTCAGCTGCAGGCTATGCGTCCAGCAGAGTCTCTAGGTTCACCCAACCGGCAGCTGGAGGACTTTCTGCAGGATGCTGTAGGTACAACGACAGGAGAGTTTTCCCAGAAACCGGCAGGCCAACCTGATACAGACCAGGATATGCTAGGGACAGGAAATGAGTCCCCAGTCAATGGATTCAAGACGCACATGACCCCATCTGACGCAGATGGAAGCCCTTTTCCTTCTCCGAACAGCTCCAAGCGTCCCAAGCATCGATCCAGATCCTCTTCATCTTCCTCGATCGCTAACCAACAGAGCCGAGGATTCAGCCGGTTCTTCACAAAGGTCAAGGAGTGAAAAGTTTCTCCTAGCTGCAGCCTGCAGCATCAGGTTTGTTAATTATTGGCGCCAAATTGGTGGGATGGTGGAGGCGGTGAATTTGTGTAGAGCTAGTGGGGGCAAGCCTGCTTGTGTATTCTCTCAGGTGATGCCTTGGGTTGCTGCAATAATACTCAGCTTGCAGTCGAGCAGGCTGTGGCGAGAGTGTGTGTGGGAATGTAAGCCATCGGTATCTTCTGCTAGAGCTTCTCCGGGTTGCTGTGTGTTTGAAACCTCACTAAAACCTCACTGTACATGTGCTTACTTGCCTGAAGAAGAGCATGGTTGTTGGTTTGTGTTTAATCCTCCTGTGAAGTAGCCTGTACTATATGGCCTTTGAACTGATTTGCTGTACAGTTAACGGGTTAATTTCAAGGGTACCCATGTACTAAAATCAGCATGTGTTAACCAGTCTGAAATCCTGAAGGCGCTGTACCATGCTAGAGTTTGTGGACTCTGTATACACTGACGCGCCGCGACAACACAAAGATGGCTTCTGTTCGATGTTTACGCGCTGCCCGTCCTTTGCACTTGCACCCACGTTCGATAGCGTACTCCGCCAGACCAACCTCACAGCGCAGAATAGCACCTCCAACTCCCCAACAGACCTCAGATCCCCGAATCCGGCATTTCTCCATCACCTGAAACCCTACTCAATTTTCAATCACATGGTGTGGCTAAAGAAAGAAGAAGAAGAAGAAGTGGGCTTCCTTGGGCTACTGTACGCCGCTTGGGCCGAATGGGTGTTTTGAATGAATGAAGAAAGGCCGGTGTCAACCCTACGGGTTTCCGAGCCCACGGCGAGCACGTGTGTGGCGGCGGCGCCCCGCACACAAAGTGGTCCCACCTTACGCACGGTCGGAACTGCGGAGACGTGCCGCTTGAGCTGCCCTGCCCTTAACGTTCTAGAGAAAAAGCAAAGGTGCTGCCATCTTCCCCAAATCGTTTGCACGATCCGTTTTGCATTATCTGATTCCCTCTATCTTCTTGTTGCACTCGCCTATGTTAATTTCATAATTTGATAATGATAATTTCTGCCTTCTGCAGGCTTCGCTGATCTCCGTGTACCGGGTGCCCTAAAGCTCGCCGGCGTGTTTGGTGTATCCAACAAGAAAATTTGAGAAACTATTTGAACGATGATTAGACTCGAATAATGACAGGATAAGAAAAAGTGAAGAGAGAATGCGTCACTAGATACGAGCAAATAATCTAGTTATTTCACATAGATTGAGAAAAAAGATATCTCATGTGGGAAAGGAATATGTAATATAGCAAATAATCTAGTTATTTCACATAGATTGAGAAAAAAGTGTGAAACGTTTTTTTTTCTCATTTCCAACTCAATTAGCTTACATAGCAGTATTGTTGGAGACGCCCTCCTACTTCCTGAACCTCAAGCTCGCGAGACTCGTCGTGAACTGATGACAACATGTTTAAGGGTGGAATGGTATGAATTGACTAATCCACAAGGACTGGTTCGCAAATTGAACACAAAAGATATTTCCGCCCTCCCGCAAAGTAGTCGCCAACCCCTAATCTCCCCGGCCCGCGAGGGTTTAAGGGCCGAAAAAGGGTAGCGCAGCCACGAGCAGCAGAAATGGCCGCTCGTTGGTAGGGTTTTGGCCCCTCCGCCCATCTCCGCCGTCTTCCACCCTACTGCACCCGCGGGCGCACCATTCCCGCCGCGGGCTAATTCGCCGAGCATCCTGCGGTCTCCACCGCCGTCCCCGTCCCCAGCTCGCCGCCGCGCATGGTTCCCGCCTGCTGAACCCCCCCGCGCCGCCGCCGCCCGCCGCCCGCCGCCATGCCTCCCGCCAAGGTACGTGAGTGCGCGCTTCGCTGATCCAGCGGCTGGGCTCTCGGAGATTGGACCGGTTTCTGTGGAAATCGGGGTTTGATTCGCGGGATTAGACCCGTGGGGATATGTGGGGCGTGATCAGCGAGGGGATGGGTGGGGGATGTGGTCAGGGGACTTAAGTGTTGAGTTTTTGGTGTAATTGGTTGATTCGCAAGGCCGTGTTTGCGATTATGTTGCGAGGGCTTGAGCGCATGGGTTGTAGGGACCATGATTTTGGCCGGTAGAGATGGGGGTGCTCCCTGCCGCCTAAGGCTCTCTCAGTGCAACTCGCGGGTGTGTTTTCTGCTCGAATTGGCTCTATTCACTTCTATCAGATAAAAACATTTGAGTGCTTTCGTTTTGAGCTATGGTTGCTGCAATTGTGGAGTATTATAGGTTTGATCTAGCCGGGTTTGATTTCATAATTTCTGCTGGGAATGAGTGGGCATTAATCAAACTTTTGAACCATATAGGATTGGGATGTACCATGTTCATATTGGTCAGTGAGCATGTGCTCGATTCACTCATTTGTCAAATGAAATTTTCCATCTACTGCCATAAATATGTCAGCAGCGGTTATTATAGCATTAGTAGTTGCAGTATTGGAGCTTCCTGGATTTGGGGTTCTGGGTAGCTGTGCTATTTCTATTGCTTATCTTGTTGAGTACTAATTGTAGCTGCATTCAGATGGTGACCAATGGCCTTGGGGCAAAAAGGGAGAATGCAGGGACGAAAAAATCCCCCCAACAAATCCAGATGCTGGAGAAATTTTACTCTGGTAATTGTTTGTTAATGTTTGGAAGTCTTTTCCTTCGACTGTGCTACACATTTCATTGTTGCTGATATACCTTTCTATCTAGATGTACAATATCCAAAGCCAGAGGATATGGGGCAGTATGCAACCTGTGTTGGCTTGACATACAGTCAGGTCCGTATATGGTTCAAAGAGCGGAGGAGGAAAGAGAGGAGGGAGATGGAAACCATTGGGTCTCACATGGAGAGGCAACTCAGTGCACGATCAAGTGGACCTAGATCCAGCAGCAGTTCTTCCTCTTGTAATGAAGATCCCATGTATGGTATTTCGTGCCCACGACAAGAGTTTGACAGCAGTACCAGCATTGTTGGAGAGGAATGTACTGTTCCCTCACAAGTTCTGTTCCCTAAAGATTATATCCTGAGGAAAATCTTTCGTAAAGATGGTCCACCTCTTGGGAGTGAATTTGATCCCCTCCCCCAAAGTGAACGTGGTCGAATCAGAGGTATGCAAGTAGCAAACGAAGATTGTTGTATGTTTAGATGATCATAGATTGCTTCCATCAATCGGTGGATGTGGCCAGTTCTACTAACAATTATGGTCCTTTCTTATTTTGCTCGGGATAATAAATATGTTTTCATATATGTATTCATGTCCACCTCGTTGTCTGCACTGTTCACTTTGATTTGTTATTGTTGGTTACCTGTTGACTCTCTGTAATTCTATTGAGCCATTCATTTACTAATTTGCTACCGTGTCAGATGTTACTTGTCAATCTACTCCTGTGCTTTATTTCGTTTGCTACTGTTCACCAGTGCTGCACAGTTGCAGTTACTTGTTTTCTGGTGCAGAACGTTTACTAGATTATTAGGTTAACAATGAACTGATCTGCAAGTTACTTCCTCCTTGTTTGCAGTATTAGCTTTCTAATGCTACTACCGGTAACATTTCCCCCCTCTCTCACGTATAAATGCTCCTTTTGTTGCATGCATTTACAGATACTACATGCCACCATTCCTCTCAAAATCAAAGAGCTTTGAAGAAGAGAAAGGTACGATAAGTCGATACAAGGCTATTCACTAACTTTTATTGACATGTTCTCTATTCCAAATGAACTACTGGTCAACTTGAGGTACTAAATTTGTTATTAGTACCAGATCCGTGTTTCCGATATTTTTCTTTGGTAGCAGTTAGAGGTATAAATGTAAGTTCTGGTCTGTGAAATCAAGTGCCTGCATAGTTTGTTCAGTTAGCACAGTAGGAAATCCTATTTACTATGTGGATGTCGTTGTAAACATCAGGGAATTATTAAGTTCTACAATCTACACTTTTTACGGTCAAATGTAACATTAGGCTGTACTATATCCCCTCTAAATATCCTTATTTTTATTTACTTCAATTACTGTTATAAAAGCTTCATATATTTAGTTTGAGCTGAAAACATGTGCTGCCACCTTTTCATATTTTATCAATTTATCCCATTTTTGTTTCTCTTGGAAGTTCCATATGGTCTCCCCGAACTATAATCCCAGTTACTTTTGATTTTCCATATTGATTTTTCTAACATACGACCATTTGTGGACTCGAATTGTTCATTTGTAGATCATTGAGTCTACCAGCCAGAGGTCCGATGTGCCATGCGAGGATACTGTTCCTGTGAGGAAACACGGAATTGGCAAAGGTCTGATGACAGTGTGGCATGCAATGTATTCCCATAATGTGCAATGTCAAAGCGGCCCAAATTTTATTGATGAAACTGGTTGTTTGAGGTCCCTGAGACCCTTTGACGATTGTGACGGATTAGAAGATAATGGAAATACTACTCAAGTAAAGTTTCAATTATTTGATCTGTTTTAGTGAAGATTATGTTGCTCTCTCTATATAGAATCAGCCATTCACAAATCTTCTCTGGTTCCTCTCTATATGCAGAATCAAGGTATGGCACAGAAGAAGGTAGACAAAAGGTCTAGACCTCCATCAAACAGAAGAAAGGTATCTTTTTTCTTGCTTGGCATGAGAGATAAAGAAAAACAAAGCTCTAGAGTAGCCCTACATCATACTAAGTTGGTCATTTTGAGGAAAAACAGAACTGTAAAATTTTGACAGCTCTCTTTCTGATTCAAATTTTGAGTTATGAATCTCTTTTACATTGAACAATAATGATGATTACAGGTGCCATGTAAGAGAGTTACGGGTCCAAAGGAGCATCCTCCGATCGACTGCCATCTTTCAGTCGATAAATCAGAATCTTCAGAACTACTGACCGAGCAGATGACTTTAGTGGATGATGAGGAGCTCGAGCTCAGTGAATTACAAGCAGGTCCTAATCCGTTAAGATGTTCTGCTCATCTTTCATCAAGTGGGAGACATGGCTGCCCCCTTTGTAAAGGTTTGCAGTGCCATCTCATATCTTGCCGTACTCACATTTTTTAGACAATTATATTTACACATGCAACACTTTATTGTGCAGATTTACTTGCCAAGTTTCCCCCGCAGAGTGTCAAGATGAAACAGCCATTCTCCGCAAAACCTTGGAACTCATCACAAGAAATGGTTAAAAAGCTTTTTCAGGTAATATGAAATGCTACAATTTTTCTATTGTCATTGTTATCTTGATGTACCAAGAAATGTCATGTGGTGGGCCTTGGAAAAGCACAAAGTCCCCACTAAGTACATTATCCTCATCAAGGATATGTACAAGGATGCGATGACATCTGTCCGGACATGTGATGGCGACACAAGTGACTTTCCAATTAAAATAGGACTACACCAGGGGTCAGCATTGAGCCCTTATTTATTCGCTTTAGTGATGGATGAGGTCACAAGGGACATACAAGGTGATATCCCTTGGTGTATGCTCTTTGCGGATGATGTGGTGCTAGTTGATGAGAGTAGGGCGGGGGTTAATAGGAAGTTAGAGCTATGGAGGCACACGTTGGAGTCGAAAGGTTTTAGACTTAGTAGGACGAAGACAGAGTACATGATGTGCGACTTCAGCGCGATTGGACATGAGGATGGAGACGTTAGCCTTGATGGGCAAGTGGTGGCCAAGAAGGATACTTTTCGATATTTAGGATCGATACTCCAAAAGGATGGAGATATTGATGAAGATGTTAGGCATAGAATTTCAGCCGGTTGGCTAAAATGGCGTCAAGCTTCTGGCGTCCTCTGTGACAAGAGGGTGCCACAAAAGCTAAAAGGTAAGTTCTATAGGACGGCGATTCGCCCGGCGATGCTATACGGTGCGGAATGTTGGCCTACAAAAAGGCGACATGTCCAACAATTGAGTGTAGCAGAGATGCGTATGTTACGCTGGTCTTGTGGGCACACAAGAAGGGATAGAGTACGTAACGAAGATATTCGGGATAGGGTCGGCGTAGCACCAATCGAGGAGAAACTGACGCAACATCGGTTGAGATGGTTTGGACATGTCCAACGGAGGCCTCTTGAGGCGCCAGTGCGTAGTGGGGTTCTAGAAAGGGTAGATAATGTAAAGAGAGGTAGAGGTCGACCTAAACTGACTTGGGACGAGTCGGTCAAGAGGGATCTTAGAGAGTGGAATATCTCCAAGGAATTAGCTATAGATAGATGCGCTTGGAGACTTGCAATTAACGTGCCTGAACCGTGATCTTTTGTTTCTTCTCTTATTTACCCCTAACCTTATCTTTGGTCTTGTGCCGTTTTATGTCTTTCTTATCCCTGTTTCTTTTGGGTTTCATCTCTAGCCTACCCCAACTTGCTTGGGACAAAAGGCTATGTTGTTGTTGTTGTTGTTGTATTGTTATCTTGATGGACCTATCAGCTGTTCTTGCACTAAAAACAGTTAATATTCTTGTTTCTATCCTAAGTTTCTCCTGTGAATTAGTAGTCAGTCACATTTTTTCTCTCGAGCTCGTAGTATAATGTGTAAAGGTTGCATCGGCCCCTGCAGTTCTTAGATTGTAGGCAGCACCTTTTCAATAAAAGTATGCATATTATGCTGGTCCAGCTTCAAGAAATCAGCTGAGCTAGAACTGAATCTCACAATTGTACATGTTAATCTAGGAAGTTGGAATGTACTTGCACTTTTTTACCCAGAGACCTTTTCATTATTGTTGTAATTTAATTTCATTTGCTTTGTAAAATCAATTCATGGGCACATAGTTAGGAATGTGAATGACCATTTTCAGACAAAAAAGAAAAAGAAAAACTTAATAAGCATTGCTTTATCGAAAGCAAATGGATAACAAAGGGGGACTCAGTTTATTGTTAGTATAAAGTTCATAAGTAAAGCAACCTAGTTGCCTACCACCATGTCCGACCTCTCCCTATCCCACCTTTACTTGCTTGACTTCACAGATCCTTTCTGCCTTGTGCGTGTGCAGATCTTGATGCTCCAGTGAACTTTCTGGGTAATTCCATAATTTTAAAATGAAAATAACTCCCCAAGCAAACCAACTGCTTCTATCTGAGTTTAGGTTAGAGGGAGACACACTAATTCAAGCATAAATCCCCAAGCAAGCATAGCACTAATTCAATGTCTGTGTTTTTAAATTTGAGACACGCTATCTACATGATTTTAGTAGATTGCAAGGAATAAAGGATATAAAAGAATTAGCTGAAAGCCTTTTGCCCCAACTCATAGAGCACTTCTGCAATAGTATTGCTCCAGCATAAGAGGTTATGAAACCCTCATCTGATACGCTAGTTTGATATATTTCTGAATCGGTGCACTCTTGAATCTCCACAAGGTTGTCCTAATTCCCAACAAGCTCCCCCAATGGAAGCCCTTTATAGCTCACAAGACTCCAAAGCCTTGAGGTGTCACTAAACTAAGCAACCTAAACAGCTAGAAAGGATGCACTCAACAAGGCTGATGCTCACCAGTGGTTACAATATATAATATGCCTCTTATGCATCGTATTTCCTCTATCTTATTTTCTTACTCTCATAAATTAGTACTCATATTGATTGGAGAATTATTGTTGACAGGTTGTCCGGTTTGTATACGCTCATTTTGGTAGTATTGATGTTCACCCCTTCACATTTGATGAGTTTGCACAAGCATTCCATGACAAGGTGCAAGCTTTCAATCAATTTTCTCTAGAATTTAGCATAATTTCTTTTATTACTTTCCCGTAACCATAATGTAATTTACAGGATTCTTTGTTATTGGGAGAGGTACATATTGGTCTTCTGAAGTTTTTGCTGTTAAGAGCTGATATGGGCAGTGAGGGTGTATTTGCTCCACGATCTTCTAATGACTGCAGATTTCTTAGCTTCCTGAACTTCGTAAGTTTCCTAAAGTGTTTAATTATACTTCAGTCCAAAGTCCAAACTTGATCATTTCCCTGAAGGAGGGCATAAGGACAGGGTCTAATGGATCAAATCTGCAATCATTTGGAGAATTTTAACATCACCAAGTAGCATAAAAGTTTTTTTTTTAATGGAGAATATTGTGCCAGAAGCACAACCTAACAATTTTTATGTCGACATGGTCAGTTTTACCCTCCTAGGATCCCGTGATTGGCGAAACTGTACTAGATTCAATGGAACAAAGCATGCTAGTTTTTTGTTTAGGATCAAAGCTTCATGTGACATTATGAAGCCAAACTTATGTTTAAGACTAGCGATCATCTGAAAGAATGCCATACTAGTGATCTGTCTCAAAAAATAAGAAGAATGCCAGACTAGTGATGATTCTTTTTGGAAATTACCTTCATATTTTATATTTTTCTTTGTTTTTTTCCTTTGGAGATTCTAGGCAGCTCGACTATTTATTTGAGGATCCTGGGTTGATTCTTTGTTCAGATAAAAGATAACTTGAGTATTGCAAAAGGTTCTTTGAAGCAAGCCTGCAAAGCTGCTGGTGAAAAATGATAGAACATTTTTACTTAATTTTCAAATAGCATTTAGAATTATAAAATGGTTAAAAAACACTATGTAATTGAAATTTCAATTTTTTAAAAACATGTGTTGTCCTTGCACGATACATTTTTTTTTGTCCTGAAGGTGGTTCCTTCCAGGTTAGGGAGCAAGAATTCGATGTTAATTTCTGGATCAGATCACTGAATTCTCTTACTTGGGTTGAAATACTACGACAAGTCCTTGTTGCTTCGGGCTTTGGGTCAAAACAGCATATGCTGAATCGGGATTTCTTTAACAAGGTATCATGGGTACCTCAACATTCTAAATTCTTTTGTCAGCTTATGTTGCAACTGTAGTTTATTCAAGTGTGTTTATAAGTAAAACAATCTTTTTCCAGGAGAAAAATCAAATGGTTAAATATGGTCTACGTCCCCGCACATTGAAAGGTGAATTGTTTGCACTATTGTCTAAGGCAGGAAGTGGTGGACTAAAGGTTTCAGTACTAGCCAAATCATCTGAGGTATTTATCTTGTTAGTATTGGAAATATTTGTTGGTGTTAATAACAACTGATGTTCTCTATGTATGTTTAACCGAGTTTGTCGACAATACTTACCTGATTTTTCCTTTTTTTTCAGATTGTTGATCTTAATGTCTCAGGCACATTAGAACTAGAGCAGTTGATATGTTTAACTCTCTCTAGTGACATCACATTATTTGAGAGGATTGCACCTTCTGCATATCGTCTTCGTGTCGACCCCCAAATTAAAGGGAAGGAAGATGCTAGATCAGATAGCGAGGATTCTGGAAGTGTTGATGATGATGAGGATGGTAGCAGTAGTGATGATGAATCTAATGGTTCACAGAAAATGAACTTACCTGAGCATGATAATAGAATTGTACGAAGGAAGGAGCAGAAAAATGCACATGGAAGTGCCAATAAATGTAGTGAAATTGATGAAAGTTATCCAGGTGAGCATTGGCTTCTCGGATTGATGGAAGGCGAGTATTCAGATCTAAGCATTGATGAGAAGTTGGATTGTTTGGTTGCATTAATAGATATCGTTTCTGGTGCTGGTTCTGTTCCAAGACTTGAGGTAATCTTCGATAATTGCTCCAGTACTTAGTTGCACCTACCATCTTTGTTTTTGAGAAAGTTGCTTTAACTTCGCATCTAAATTAACATTATGTTTGACTTCCAAATGCTAGGGGATTAGCAGTTGCATATACTAACTGTATCTTGGGTGTTTTCCATTTGCGTACCATAGATGTGATTTTCTTTTCATGTGATTTCACTGTAGAATTCTTCTAACTGAGACTGTTCTAGAAATGACTCCTGAAGTCTGAAGTGGATATACAAATGATACCCATTTCCTAGGGAACTTAGTTCTATGATTGATCTGATTTAAGTTTTAACTCAATTCTATTGTTTACTTTATGTGCACACCATTTTATAGACATCTTGTTCGTTGTTTGTATTCCCATTGGATAATTGAGAAGCTTATGCTGTTATTTTCATTTCTAGGAACCACAAAGGGTCTTGCTTAACATGCCAAGAGCGCAGCCACACCAATCTGGTGGGAAAATAAAGAAATCAGCTAAAAATCTTTATCAGTCTACTGAGGAGTCCTTAAATGGACAAGGAAACTCATACAGTTTGGGTTGTTCTCGGCAAGGCCGATCAGCAAGCCGAAGAAATCAGGATTACATCATTGACTCTGGAAGGAATGATGGGTCTAGAGTTGCACATGAACCACAGGTTGTTCTCTTAGGATCAGACCGCAGGTATAATAGTTATTGGCTCTTCCTTGGCCCTTGTAGGGCTGATGATCCAGGGCATCGTAGGGTCTACTTCGAGTCCTCAGAGGATGGTCACTGGGAGGTGGTTGATTCACCACAGGTTGCCCACCTGCTAACTCTGCTCAGATTGTACTTTTCTCTCTTTTTTTCTAGTTTTGTAGATAAATTTACCTTGCCATTTATTTGCTGAATGCAGGAATTACTTTCCTTGCTCTCTGCCCTAGATAGCAGGGGCACTAGGGAAGCCCATCTCCTTGCATCAATGGAAAAGAGACAAGCCTGCCTCTTTGAAGCCATGAAAAAACATGTGGAAGGAGGGAATGCAGTCGGGCTCCCAGCCTCATCTGATTCATTTCGCTCTGATACAAGTACAGATGGAGCTTCACCCAAGACGAGTAGTGTATCTGGAGCTTCACCTTTATCAGAGGTTGAGAATGCTTCTGTTCCTACCGACCTCGAAGATAATAATTTGGATTCATCATCTGCAATAGTAATTGAAAATGGGCGGAGAGGTGATGAAATAATATTTATATGGGATAGGTTGCAAGCATTTGATAAGTGGATATGGACTTCTTTCTATTCCGCCCTTACTGCTGTTAAATGTGGCAAGAAGTCATTTAAGGAGTCACTAGTTCATTGTGAAAGTTGTCATGATCTATATTGGAGAGATGAGAAACATTGCAGAATATGCCACTCGACTTTTGAGGTTGGTTTTGATCTTGAGGAAAGATATGCTGTACATGTGGCAACATGCAGGGAGCCTGAGGATGCGCATGAGGTGCCAAATCATAAAGTCCTGCCTTCACAGCTGCAGGCGCTTAAAGCAGCCGTTCATGCTATTGAGGTGAGTATTTCAAAACATGCAACTCCTGTGCAGTTTGACCATTGGAATTAACTTGTTCAAACATGCGGTTTCTGCTGAAGGGAACTTAATTGTAGCTATGTAGAATTTGTTTTTTTGATAGCGTAGCTATGTAGAATTATGACATGTCTTGATAAACACATGTTTCATAACATGTTTAATTCTGGCTTGTGTAGGCATCAATGCCTGAGGTAGCTTTTACTGGTTCTTGGATGAAGTCTGCTCACAAGCTGTGGGTTAAGCGACTGCGACGGACATCATCATTGCCAGAGCTTTTGCAGGTCAGTAGAAGAGTTTCTGCATTTCAAGCAAGCGTATTTGGTTTCTACTATCTTTTACATTGTGGACGCCTCCTGCAGGTTCTTGTTGATTTTGTTGGGGCATTGGATGAGGATTGGTTGTATAAAAGTTCATCATCTGTAAGGTTTAGCTCGTATTTGGATGACATCATTGTCTACTTTCAGACAATGCCACAAACAACGTCAGCGGTCGCACTTTGGGTTGTCAAACTGGATGCCCTCATCGCACCTTATTTGGATAAAACTGATACCACCAGAGCATTGGCCATGAAAGAACCAGCACAGACAAGTACGTTTTTGTTCAGTCACGGTAGCTAATGCTCTTAAGTCTGGATATATTGTATGTTCATACATCTTATTCCCTGTAGTTAATGCATCTGGTATTTCTTGCAATCTTTGTCTTTGGAAAATAACTATTTATAAATGCTTCTGAGGTCTGTAACCTGTTTTTCTATCAATCACAATTAGAGCTCTGTAGCTTCACAATTGGTATTCATGCTGCTTGAAAAATATTCTTGACTTGAGTTCATCTTCCTGGAGTAGGGTTGATTGGTATTATTTGTACATATTTATGAACGAATAATTTGATTATTGGAACTTTAAATATTAAATTTATCTTTGTGGTAGGTTGTGCCTTTTCATTTGCTCAAATATTTTGTCCATTTATTTATATGTCTCTGGCTCTTGTTTCGTGAATTTACATTTTGTCAATTTTATGGTACAGGATCACAGGCTTGTGCAAGGTAGCTGGAAGATGGATTCTTTCGCGTGATGCAGCAGCAAGCGCTGAATTGACTAATTTTTCTGGTATCATTTTCAAGTTTCTGCTTGATCAAGCTTTTCCTCTAGGCAAGACAACGGGATGTTCGCTTTGAGCTTGAGAACTAGGTCTTGCCTCTCTGCTGTACCTCCCAGCAGAACATTGTGCAACTATGTACGATAGTAGGCAATAGGAAAGATCTTGTTAATAATCATTGCTTTGGATATGTGAAAGTTTTTGGCTTTCCTTGTAGTGATGGGTGGCGAAACGCACAACTGAGATATAGGCCATTTCTGAAACAATTATATGTAGGTGGTTGTTGGACTTGGCTATTAGCTCTGCGCCCCCTTTCTTTTTAATGAAATAAGGGGGATTATACAATTATTTCTGTAGTTCCGTATGCTGCGTGGCTTGTTTGCTTCCAGCGGATTTGGCGAACAAGTTGGGTTGGTTCAGATTCCCACTGGTTTACTGGCAGTGTACAGTGGTACTCTCGTGGCCACCCTTTTTTTGGAGCTCAATTTGTAATACCCGGATAACCTTTTTTTTTCGCTGTTCAATTGACTGATGATGCAAAATAAATTCAAAGTTTGGTTCTGTAATCATTATGAGAGTTTATGCGTGTGATCTTTATGTTAGTTTACGGGGTGTGTAAGATCTGGAGCCCCGGAGGGGAATGTTGCAGACTACAAACTCAAAAGGAGGGGAATGTTGAAGGCTGCAGAACAGCCGATCTGTGAAGGCTAGCTGCATGTATTAGGCTGATAGGGTGACCTTGCACCAGTATGGTACATTGTTTTACCTTGTGACAAATGTCGTAGTGCAACTTTGAGATAGGGAGATTAGCGAGGACAGGCGGTGGGGACTATGGCGAGGGAGGAGCCGAAGACCGAGGAGGCAGGCAGGCGACAAGAATATTTATTTCATTTTATCTACTTATTTTTGGAGGATACGGATGCTACATGTGAAATGCAAAACAAAGCATAGGGATTTCTAATAAAATCTCTTTAACAAAATTAAGCGGATACTATAAATCAGTATTGACCTATCTGGTGTAGATTATAAGTAAAATTTCTTTCCAAAAAGAAATATTTGTCTGTTTACAAGATGGTTTTGAAAATCTTGATATTTTAGTAATTAAATCAGTATCAACCCATTTCCGTTTACAAGATGGTGTTATTCAAAAAATCGAAGTTCCTGCACATAACACATGGTAAAATCTAGTTTAAATGCATTTTTTATAAACTCCAAATTTTTAGGCATGCTAATGATTAGAAATTTCTGTTATCACGTGGTAGGAAATATCTATTTAGTTTTTTTTTCCAGACATCAGTTGGAAACTTTACTATTTGTGTAAAGCATAGGCCGTAGCTTGGTAAACTGAAAAAAAATGAAGATACAAGTTCAGCGTATAATATGATGGTTTTGGATAACGATCATAGGCAAAACAAACCCAAAGAATTGCGTTGAACTTGACTATTATGATGGCGTTCTTTGTTTATGCTTGAATTATAGGTTTTAAGTTTTAACAATTATTGGATCTGGCCACGTCCAACTTTTAATTAAGAATAGTACAAACGAACCTGTACAAGTCTTGTGTGCAAATGTCGATGCGGCACAAGACTTAGCAGGAAATGGTACTCAGCTACAAAAGCATGTAAAACATATCTAATGGAACTATTGAATCCAGTACCTTGCGAACAGGATGGGCACAATTTTAACTAAACTACCATACATAATTGAATCCTCTATAGCAACATACGCTCCTCCCAAGGTGAACAAGAAAGAATGTAAATAAAAAATGACCTGCAAGATCAGTTCCGCGCAACAATATAAACTTCCCCGGCAACTAAATGATGGACAGAGCAAAATGGGGAAAAAGGAGGAAACACAATGGGATTCCACTGAAACAAAGAATTAACTTACATGTGGATGTTTACTACTATGTATCACATGGTGTTCACTGCCCAGCATCAGCATGACTGGAGCACCAGCGGTCCAACCCAAGTGCTGAACATGTCGCTCAAGGCCACCTGCACTTCACTCGAGCCATGCTCGCAGCTTATGAGGCCAGCGAGGAGGGGAAAGAACTGACCAAGGTTCTTTTCAAAAGATGAGTCGCCAAGGCCATTGATAGCATGCAGGGTCGCAACAACGAGGGGTGCTCGGGCCGCAAGCTCTCTCCGCTTAGATGAACCCACGGGTATAAGCCAGTGGCCAAGCGGCTGTGTGCCGCTAGAAAGCTGGGCAGGTCTCGCTGTGGTCAAGTATACCTCAAGGACCTCCTTGCACAGACCAACAAGGTGACTCTCCACCACCTCTGTGCTTCCATGGTCAGGGGCACTGTCCAGGAATATGTTCTGGAGGATAGTGAGGCACAGCTGGTATGACTCGTTCTCAAGGCGCAACAATGGTGGGTCCTGCATTTGGGTCATGGAGCCCAATTCTTGTAACTTGGACCGCAGGTCGTTATCACTGTTTATTTTGTGGGCATGAGTAGCAACAGTGTGCAAGGCCTCGAAGAGGATTACTGTGTTCTGCGCGGACAACTGTGCTCTGTACATGTTATATACCTCCATCACAGCCTACAAGAAGGAAACACATACGAGTAAGTACAACAGGGGTCAAGAAGTTTAAGCAGATATCTTATAGTGATTACAATTACAATCGATGAAGCTAGAAAATAGACTTTTGCATGAGCAAATAAGAAATGACTGGGAAAGATCAAAAGTGGTAGGGTAATTCTAGAAGCTGCAGAAAATTTATACTGTATTCTTTTGTGTTTTTCCTGTATAAATATTTTCAGCTTAAGGCTTTCTATATATATATATAGCCCTTGATTCAATGAATCAAACCCTGCCCAGACATGATGTGGTACTGCCTTACACTTTTATTTTAAAATTTTCCCCACTCAATCTCGATTACCCTTAACAGGCATTGGTATCAGATTCAAACAATTAAAGAAAACAGAAGTCTGGAAAAACAATATGCTTCCAGAAGTAAGAGCAAATATACTACATACCTGGATCAATAGGAGTTGCACGGCAGCTCGACACTTAGCATCACCAATAGCAAAATATAGGTTCCTTGATCTAGAGGATTCTCCGTTGTCATCCTCTAATGGTTGAGATTGTTCTTCTTTCTGTTCAGAAGAACCTCCATTTTCTGCTGGCACATTTTCCAGGTAAGCTCCAGAGGAAATATAAGTGAAATCAGGAAGTGTTTCAGTGGCAGCTTCTTTCAAGGACAACACGACCTCTAGCCATTTTTCATCCACAAACATAGACCCAGCACTGCTCATTAAACGGACAAATGCAGCAATACCTATACCAGCAAGACTCTGATGAGGACGCTTTATGAAACTAGTCAAGAGTGAGAGAACCTTCTTTAGAAGTGGATTAACTGTGTCATAGAACCTAACAAAGAGATCTACAACTAGCTGAAGTGCCAAAGTGCACGTCTCGTACAGCCAAGCATCTTGATCAAGTTCTGCAGGATCGTTATCCACAATTTGTCCTTGTGCAGAACTACCGGATGGATCAATTGCATGACGTACATAATCAAATATCGGGAAAAGCACTGAATCAAACACCTTCTCCCATAAAGGCAGAGAGAAAAGATGGCCATGATTTCTTAATGTGTCAAATAACACCTGCAAAGCACTTTTTCTGATTTCTGGTCTCAAGTCAAAGGTAAGTTCAGACAACCCTGCAATGTTCGGAAAGAAAACAAATATCACCTCAACCTGTAAATATAAATGCCAACTGAAAGCAGTATAAGAATCGCCAGAATCAAAAAGGAGAAAAGCAATCACCTGCTAGTAAAGGAAACCAAAAGTGTATATGGTCATCCTTATCAGCGAGAACTGCGCCTTCCTGCTTTCCATCACCGGCCAAATGAGGTGAGGGTGGGTTACTGTTTGAAGCGGGACTGTCCTTCAGCCTTGAGGATCCAATATCACCTTCGGCCAACTTTGCCGCACAGAATCGAAGAAAGCCTATTGCATTAAGGCTTATATCCTTGTTAAACCTACTGTTAGTAAATGCAATGAGACAGTTCACACAATCATTGAAAGTCGTTGACTCAGTCTCGGTGATGTATGGAAAGTACTCCCGCAAAATCTTTTCTATAATTTCAAAGGCCAATAGCACAATGTTTTTGTGATCATCATATGAAGCTGTCGCAAAGACCTGCAACCAGCAATCAATATTCAGGAACATTCCAGACAGTTTCAGAAAGAAGTTACGGTAGTGTAAGCAGAGGTGTCATACCATAAACATGCTCTTCCACCCTGATTTCACATGATTAACACGAGCTAATACCATTTGAGAGACACATCTAATGATAAGTTCTCTGATCTCAACAGCTCGGCTCTTCCTCATTACAACAACAAAAGGCTTCATGAATTCATTTTGGAAATTGTAGTTAGCAAGCTCTTCTCGCTCCAGGAACTTCATAGACAACTGCCGCAAGGAGTCCATAGCAAATATAGCAATCGAAAGATTTTCTGAGCAGCCAATGGTGACAAAAAAATCAGACAAGACATGCCATATGCTTGACCAGACAAGCCTGATGCGGTTCATGTTGTAATGCCTACAATGGACGGAAAGTAATCACAAAGTGTCTCTAAGACAATATAAGAGAAGAAACCCATGAATGTGGAAATGGTATGAAGCCATAGATTGCTTACGCTATCTCGACAATCTTTGTCAGACTAAAAACTCTTGGATCAGATGCAGACCGTAATTCCTCCATTGAAACCTTACAGAGAGCCTTCACAAAATCAATTATACCCTCACTGTTGAGCTTTTGACTTCTTACAAATACACGGTTCATTTCAGCCATTCCAACTTGCTCCAAGAGGCTTGTCACCTCATTATTCATTTGATCGACACCAGAAGCTTTACCACCCACACCAGCGCTATCATACGAACCTCTTTTAGAAGATGAAGTAGCATTAGGGGCCTTCTTTTTCAGAACAGGAAGGATTGATGACTTGGCCTGTTTTGATTTATCAAGGTCTGGCTGCTGCAGCGCAAAGAATGTGGCATCTGGAGGTGCTCCTTCTCCAACAAGATGTAGATTTTCAAAACGAGAAACACAGGTCAATATATGCTCCCATGCTTCTTGCAAGTAATTTCCATCTTCATCTGCGATTAACAGAATTGCCTGTGAAGAAATCCAGCACCACAACAAAAGAAATTAGAACGAGAAAAGAGTTATGTAATGCATATAAACAAATGTACAATGGGCACATGCAAATGGCAAGATAAAAGGGACGAGGGATAGAGTCCGCAGGCAGTAGACTTGGACATTTACTCCAGCATTAGAGGTCAAGAATCTATAGTCAACATGACAACAACAGTGCAACCAAAATGTCCAGATCATCCAATTATCAGACCAAGCAGCCCTAACATCAGAACAACCTTCAGTCTCATCCCAACATCACTACATCGACTATTATAAAAGGGACCTTTTCAAAATTTAGCATTGTGCATCAAAGTACAAATCGGTTAAGTTTAACGCTTCTGTAGTCACCAAAATAAACCTAACTTCTAAGCTTCAACGTTTCAATTTTTCTTTTTACAATTTTATCAAAAATATTAGGAAGAGGGATAATGCTCCAACCAGTAGAATAGCTCACGACTTAAACATTTACATCTCAATACACAGAACAAACCTTGATGGCTTCAACATTTTTCTGCCTGATATCCGCAGCAGAGTGGAGTGATGTAAACTTGGCGAGTGAAGTGATAAATGCATCCCTTTGTGTCTTCATTGACATTGCTGCAGTCACATGAATTGCAGAGCGAAACCCTTCAAGGCACTGGGATATAACAATCTCATCATCACTCCGGTCAAGTGGAACACTGAAGGCAGCAAGCATAGGAGCCCAGCAGACCTCAACCATGAACTTCAAAACAACTACATCTGTGGCTGGATAAAATACAGACCTGATTGTTCAAAAAAAAAAACTAGATAAGCCATTTATATGATAAAATATACCGCAAAAAAGTAAAACAAGAGCATAAACTATCGGCAGCAAAACGAATAATATACAAACAGAAAAGGCATCTTAATATAAATATCGAATATAACTTACTCAGACATGCGGGCCTTTTCTTTAAATTGCTCCTGCATATGCTTAATAAGATCATCACTTGTCTCCATAGATGAACCTCGCTTGCGTACGACAATGTTAAGAATGTTATCCAACCCAAGAATTTTGTTAGAACTTGTTGATTGTTGCTGATGGGGAACAAATTCATCTTCTTTCATCTTAATCTCCTTTTTCCAAATCCTTTCATACAAGGATCTCATAAATTCTTCAGGCAGGTCTTTCCCATCATCAATACCACGATTGTTCCTAATGAAATCTTCTGGTGACATCTGCATCAATTTACACGTTAAAAAATTGAGTGAAGTAGAACTCCATAAAAGAACCTTCAACACAAGAAAGTACCTTGTTTTTGACCATTGGGTTATGTGCATCAGTGTTAAGCATTATGACTGAATAAGCAAGGACGTATGCTGTATCTGCACTGGAAAATGCCTTTGGGTTACATTTGCAGTAACGCTCTGCAAACTTTTCCATAATCCGATCGATCTTTTGAGCTTCTCCAGGCAACCTGAAGCCTTGAAGGAAAGCTCTAATCGCTTCGTCAAACTCCATTCCTTGCAAATCAAATGAGTCCACATATGCATGCATGACTTTGAGCGATAAATCTTCCCTTTCCCCTAAATAATCACCAATCATAGTCTTGTTCAAGCCAGAAGCACTTTTTAAGAAAGCAGCTATTTCCTCTGGTGACTCCCCCACCTTGCCCGCGTTCACTAGGAACTCAATCCCCTTCTTCGGCTTCCGATTAAACAAAGAGATACCCTCCTGTTATTCAGGCATAGATGAATCACACACATAAGAACAAGAAAGGAATATACAATAGAGAACTTGAGATGGAGCAAGTTGTATAGAAAAGAACAGCAGTACAAGTGAAATACTCCCTCCATCCCTTTTGATAGTCCTATTTCAAAATCTGAGTTTTCCCTTTTTGATAGTCCTATTTGAATTGTGGTTTCAGATCTGACATAAATGTCTGTTTTGGTTCCTGTGCAGAGTGATTACTCTAGAAAAAGATTGATGCATGTATATAAAACACATCAATACCGAGGAGTTTTCGCAAAAAAAAAAATGAGTGTTTGATGATATAATTAATTAGATGATAAGCAAGGTTCCTCTCCTTGGTCATTGTGCCAAGGTAAAATAGGACTATCAAAAGGGGATGGAGGGAGTAACTTATAGTACAGCATCATCCACCTGAAGCTCCATCTTGTAAGCTCGACGTTGCTCCAAAGATGCAGCCTCTGAAATTCCATTTGATAGTTCAGAGTGTGAATCAGAAGCTTCACTAGACTCATCTCCGTTGT
Source organism: Urochloa ruziziensis (assembly GCA_015476505.1). Lineage (NCBI taxonomy): Eukaryota > Viridiplantae > Streptophyta > Magnoliopsida > Poales > Poaceae > Urochloa > Urochloa ruziziensis. The sequence goes on from CM027118.1 coordinate 9,109,713, forward strand.
TATCCGTCTGGGAAAGCTCATTGCCGACATCATTGTCGTTTTTCTCTGATTCTACATTAGGCGAAGCAGGATCTGGAATGCGTAGCTGCTTATTCATCCAATCCCCCATGGATCTGAGAATAGCAACTAAGCATTTCATTGCTTCACTTTTCATTGCGGTATCCTGAGGCGGGACCAATGTAGTAGGGACACCAGCAGGAGGTCCTTGAGCCGTCTTTAGTAGACCATTCACCATCCTATTGGCCAATCAAGAAAATGTTACAACAAGAATAGTAAAGACAACTAATCCTAGACTAGAGTACTAAGAAAGCTGAACAACCCAGTACCTCTCAAATATGTTTGATGAGTGGACATCACAATCATAATTGAGAAAAATGTCAACTAAGATTTGAGAATCGCCACAGAGCTTCTCCAAAAAACGAAGAACAATCATCTTTGCCTGATAATTTGGCTGTGCAATATTCTCCAAAACTCTCAAAATGATCATGGGAAAGAACACTCCAATCTCTGCCTTCAATCCTGGTCTGAATCTTGAAACTAGGCTAATAAAAATAGAACAAGATAGCTGAAAAACAATCATGTGTGATGAGGCACAGTTCTTCAAGAGTGATAGGCATAGATACTGCTTGATAGCACCGAGAAACCTGGATATGTTGAGGAAAAAAATGTTGATCAAACCGGGATCTTCTGATAAACATAAAAAGCAATAAAGAAAATGGGTTAGACCTTTACTGCTGTTTTGACAGAGTGGAAACACAATTATTGCACAATAAATATCAATGACCAATTACATCAACTACACGACACAAAAATAGAAAAGATGCTGATGTACGTAGAATACTTAATAGCATTTGAAAAAAATAATGGTAGGCTGGCTATACATATGCTCCATTGCTCCTGCCCAACGCTTACAATATCCAGCACCATGTTTCCTGGTTACAATGCTACATATAAACGTAACAAATGGACAACGGCAACTATTAATAATGACATGGTATGATCATCAAGGAGGCTATTGCGATTGCAAAAATTGGATGTCGACTTTGCTGCTGTAGCTATTAATATTCACATGAATGCATCACATTTTTACCAATTCTGTTCTGATGAAACCTAATCAATCCAAGAGAAATCAGATGTTTGTGTATGGTAAGCTAAAGCATGTTCCGAAGTGGCAACAAACATTCTTCTAGCTACTGATCATTTCCCCCTAAAATAATTTCAATTCAACTGCCACTGCTAATTCTTTATTACAACAAAGCCAGATGGAGCACAATAGCAATAAAATAAGAGGACAACAGAAGTGCACGAAGATCAAAAGCCATGGTTGATCTGGAACTGATACTGGAGTTCAGTATATATTCGCATAACAGCGCAAAGTAACGGAAAAAAATTATAACCAATGACACAAGACAATATAGCTCAACGATTCATTTCCAGGACGGCAGATAAAGTTCAATAGGCTTCTCTTTCAATATCCAAGCTATAAGCAATGTGCATAATGCATATCAGTCTAATCCTTCCTAAATGCAATTAGACACTTTGATATTTCAAGTAACATTTTATTCACATAGGCATAGAATGATAGAAACACTATGTATGTATCATATATCACCACAATCAATTCCATGCCTAAATCTTTTAGGGGTTAATTGTTAAAATCGTCCACTCCTCACCTTGCCATCATTACGTCACCTTTTCAATTTTCATGACATAAAGTGGTACACACATTATTGTTAAAAACTGTTAACGAATTTTGAACACATTCTGAAGATCTGCGGAACTATAACCTTTGTAATCAAAAGTTTCAGTAAGGGCATATTACCTCTCACTGGTCCGGAACACAGCACCAGCATTTTCGAGTAAGATCTTGAGAAGCTCAAGAGCAAGGATCTTTCCCCGCATAACTATGGGATCTGCAGGTGCATCCTTGGGTGGTGTCTTCATGGAAAGCTTACACAAAGCCCGGAAAACTAAGAAAGCATCCCTCCGCAGCTTATTACCAATCCTCACATCAGCATCATCATCCAAGGTGCCGACCACCGCCCCTTCCACACCAAGCTCGTCCTTACGACCCTCAATAGCTGTTTTATACATGCTGATCTCCCAGTACTTGGCATCAAGCATGTCCTTGTCTGTCGAATCAAGCAAATCTGCTGGATTCGCCCCTTCCTCTGCTGCTGCTGTTGTCTCAAACGCACCATCATGGGCCACGGTTGCCCCTGCCCCTGCTCCTGCTGATGAAGTTGTCCGCGCCAGAGGATCAAAGTCCCCAATGATCTTCGAAATGAATCCCTGTACAACATTGGGATCGGCAGTTGGCGAGGAGCCAGAACCGTCATCAGGCAGCTCAATCATGTCAGCCACAACTATGGGCTGCACGGGCACGGTCGACGAATCAGCCTCCATGCGTCGGAACACGATCACCAGCATCTGCACGAGCGACGCCTTGGCAGTGGCCTGGTTGACGGCACTGCGGCTCCCGAGGTACATGTCGTAGCACGCACGCACGGCGCGCAGCAGGCAATCGCCATGTAGGCGCACGGACGTGGAGGTGACCGCCGAGAGGAGCGTCTTGAGGAGGAGGAGCTCAATGTGCTCGTCGTCGAGACCGAGCGCGTTGCAGGCAGCGTCGAGGAGGGAGGCAACCAGCTGCGCCGAGGGGTCAGGCGGACGGGTCGGCCTCCCCATGGATGTAGGAGTGCGCGATCAGCCTGTGGAGGAGCTCGAGCGCGGCCTCGGCGAGCTTGGCGCTGCCCGAGCCGAGCGCGGAGGTCACGGGCGCGAGGAGCAGCTCCGAGTCCGCGAGCGAGAGGCTACGCAGCGGGCCAGGCTGGGCGGACGAGGACGTCGGCGTGGAGGGTGCGGAGGTTGGGGTGGACGGCGCCTGCGCCTCGGCTGCGGGCGGCGGCGGCGGGGGCTTCTGGAGGCGGTCGAGGATGGACTTGGCAGTGTGCGAGAGCTTGGAGTGCGCCTTGTTGCGCCACGAGGCGTTTTTGATGAGCTTCTCGAGGAAGGGCGTGAAGACCTCGACGAGGCGCGGGTCGGCTTCCGGCGGGGACGGCGGCGGCGCCGCGGCGGCGGAGGCCATTATTCCTCGCCGGGATCCGGTGGCCGCGGCCGCGCCGCGCCGGGTGGATCTGGATCTGGGCGAGGGCGGGGAGGCGTGGCGGGGGTTTGAGGTGGTTTGGATCGGGGAGTGGGGCGTCGGGGGAGAAAGGCACAGGGAGGAGAGGAAGAGAGAGAGGTGCTGGTCGTGCGCGTCGTAGATTTGCGAGGGAGTGACGGATCTGTCAGCAGTGCATGACAGGTGGGGAAAAGCTTGCGTGGGGCCAACGTGTCAGTGAGTTATTAGTGGGGCACCAGCTTGCAACTTTGCTTGCATCCTGCGCGCAGGCGATCGACGGGCGAAGACGATGCAAGTGACTGGAAGAAGGGCAGGTGAACCGGGGTGATGAGCGCGTGGGACCCTGATGACAGAGGCACGGAGTTAAATGGGCCGCACCGAAGCTTGTAGAATGGGCCACATTTGCTACGGACGATGGTGTGATCACGGAAGTTGCAAGTGTTCATTTGCCATTCTGACTGCCAAGAAGTATTCCACATTCGGAATTTCATCTCTGACACTTCTGCATTCCTTTCTGGAGAAAAGAGAAAGCACTCTATATTTCTTTCTCAGAATCTATAACCTTTTGAATTTGGGGGGTTTTGAACGCTTAAATTTTACATTTCTTTCTTCTAAACAACCCATTTCCTTTGGCTCGGCAAATAAGTTGTGATAGGTTTATGGCTAGCTATCATGGTGCACGCCGGGGCGTGGCAAAAGCAAATCTCGTTGCGAAACTGGTGATGAAGACGTACAGTACGGAAGTGCGGAGGAGGAGCCGAGAAGCATGACAAAAGATATATGATGCTGTAGAGCAACAAAGATTTTCAATCACAGGGAAACTCGTGTGAGACAATTAACATTAGATCGACATATGCATGCGACAAGCCAAAACCGAATTGCTATGTTGTGCATGAAGGGTGCCAATGTAATCTTTGGGTTTTCAGTTTTCTTGGAACCAATATGACATGTCATGATTTGTTCGATAGGCATCACAGCTATTGGGCATCAATAAAAGAAAGAACAATGAGTTACGCTATATGAAGCTCATGTATTTTATATATATATATTACAAAAGTGCTCATGTATAGCTCATACATATGAACGCGCGCGTACTACAGTATGTGAGCAAATTGAGAATTTAATTGTGAAGAATGCCTAGCTCATTACAGTATTTATAGGGTCCCACACGCTACTGTTAGTATGTAAACATCAATTCATAATTTGTTTTCTCATAGCAGCAATAATCCAGATTGGTTAGAAGAACTGAAGAAGTAATGATTCATTTTGTTTTCCAGAGCCTTGGTTTTATTTTGGGGGTTACAGAAAACTGCACGTTGCTCTGTTGGCTGAGATAGCATTAGCCTCCTAAATATACATGCATGAACTGGAAATATAATGCACATGAAATCATACACTGTTTCGCCTAGAGCACTATGCAGAATTAAAAGTTAATATTCGCGCCATCAAAAAATTGTTCTCCTGTATGATTTTTCTTTCGAAACAGGAAATTAGAATTAGAAAATTTAGTGGTTGTTTTAAGAGTTGTGGCACAACTTCACTTTTCAACGACACAGTGTGGAAACTGGCCCCAGGAAACAGGGGCAAACGTAGGTCTACAAGCAACATCAACTGCAGTAGTAACATGCCAACTATTGTCCAGTCAAAGAAATGCTTGACCGACTGACCAAACTATATGCATTTTCCATCTCATCAGCTCAAACCGAGGAGCCAGTCATCTAGCCACATGCATGTACCATTCTAGAGGAATGGAGTTTTTTCATACTAGTCTGAATCAGAAGCGACCCTTTCATATACGTACAGGCTAGTGCTGTAATTCGCACCGTATATGAACATTGCCAATAATTATCAGCCAAGTGTTGATTAACTTTGAGACGTTATATTTTTGAGACTCCAATTGAGATAAAATTAACTCACTCTTATAAGAACACATTTAATTTTTATTTTTACATAATAATTAAGAAAGTAAAAGCCATAATTAGTTTTTATCATCCCTTGCAAAAAGGATTACGAGTGTCAATGTTGATGCATTTAGACTACGAAAACAGGAAGCAGTATAGAACCATGCATATATGAGGCTTTCATAAAATCTTGCAATTAATGGAACGGTGACAAAAGGTAATACTGTTCCTACTACATGTCAATTCTAGTACTACTCCCAATCGATCCCCAGCAACTCTTTGTCTTGGAGCAAATCCAAACCAGAGCATATATCAAGCGAGTGGGCGCCATTGCACCCCAGCTTGTTAACAACAAAGACGGATACGCGAAAACCGGCCAATGCTGCTTACCTACTCCCTGCTCGCCATCTCCCGTCACCGACCCCTATCTCCCTCGTTATTGCCGCGCGCCAACTCTCGATCTCCATATTGCCACTCACCTTGTTCTCCGCAATATCTCTTGATTGCTCTCTTTCTCTCTCTCGATCCCCCCATCCAGCTCGATCATCATCTTGAGTGCGGCGGCAGCGGTGGCGGATGCTCGATCTTCACGCCGCCGGACCGGTGGCGGTCCAGGAGCTCCCTCGCCAGCGCCTGCAGGTCTCCTCCGCCGCCGGAGCTCTCCGCCACGCCGGAGCCGCCTCTGATGGGCTGCGCGCCATACGGCGTCGGCTGCCGGAACTGGTGTTGCTGCTGCTGTTGGTGATGGTGGAGGTGCTGCTGCTGGACCGCCGCCCACTGCGGCAGCTGCTGCGGCGGGTCGAAGAGCGCCGACAGGTCGACGGTGGTGGGGACGTTGGTCGACGACGGCAGATCAGAGATGGAGAAGGGGCCCGGCATCGGCATCTGCGGCGGGGCCGGCAGCGGCGGCGGGGACGGCAGCTCCAGCGTGGCGAGGTGGGCTTGCAGGTAGGTCAGCTCCGCCTGGAGATTCACCACCTGGGGAATGATCACCGGACGTGACATTCATGCACCAAACATCAGTAAATTGTTACGTGCAAACTTCAAAAATCATGTACAGCATATAGTAACTATGCAAAGGACGCGTCACACGCAAATGCAAAAATAATGAACTGAAAGCTAGGTGCCAAAAGGGTTACAAGATTGGCAAAAAGAATGCAGGTTTGGATCTTCTAGGCCGGGAGACTAGAGATTGGCGCTGGGGAGCTATTCTTTTCAGGACCCAGATCGAAAACCAAGCGGGTACTAGTGTGTGTGCAACTAGTAGGCCGGAGTATGTAGCAGTAGAAGTGTGTACTTTTTGGTTTTCTGCAGAGCCCAACAGGATACGATACACATGCACACGCATGCGGTGCATACGTGGCTTTGACGGATGGGGATGGAGGGATCGGACGGCCCGGATGGCGGCGGATGAGACGTGCATATCATTCATCGCCGGGTGTGCTGGCAGGCAGGCAGGCCTCCCGGATTAGCGCTTGGCGTGCTTCTTTTTGCACTGCCGTTGCTTGGCTTGGCAGTGTTGATTTCCTCATGAAAGGGGACTTGCCTTCCTCGAGAAAGAAACGCGCCTGGCCTGGCCTGCCCTGCCCGCTCCGGAATCTTTATCTCTCGCGGAGCGAAATTCAGAAAACTCCCAGATCCACACGCAAAAAATCATGCAAATACTGGTAGCCCTATATCTAGTAGAGTAGGCCATCCACGACGGTTCGATCATGCATGCAAAAGGTTTATTTCCAAACCGGCCGGCGGGCGGCGATCCGATGATGGTAGATGGTACCCGGCGTGTATGTCGTCTACCTGCTGCTGGAGCGCGAAGATGTGGGCGACGCAGCCGTAGACGGGGTCGCGGAGGCGCGCCTGGGCCTCGTAGCAGATGGTGACGACGGCGTCGAGGCGCTTGTGCGCCGGGATCTGGAGCAGCAGCTTGGAGACGTTGCTGGCGCCGAACACCTTGTGCACCGCCGCGAAGTGCGCCGCGCCCTGCTCCGAGTCGAAGTAGGGCGCGAAGATGCACCCGCTCACGCACTTGCGCCGCAGGAACTTGCACGCGCCGCAGGGCCCGCCGCCGCCGCTTCCTCCGGGGCCTCCGCTGCCGCCGCCGCTCCCGCTCGGGCCGCCGCCAAGCGTGCTGGTGCCGCCTCCCGCGCTCATTGCCCCCAGGTGCCCCCTGCCCTCGAGGACCTTTTATCTATCTCCCTGCCCGCCTGCCGCCTCCGCTGGCCGGGGGTCGGCGGGCTTACTAGTTATAGGGATAAAACAATGGCGAGGGCAGGGAAGGAAGGAGGGAGTCAGAGAGAGGAGGAAGAATGGGGGAAGGGCTGGCAATATAGGAGCGGGGCGAGGGCATAGGTGTAAATAAACACGGGGAAAAGTCTCTCTCTTCCCTTTTGGCGTTTGTCCTATTGGTGGAAGGTCATATAGGGGGGTCACAGCTCCATTTCCATTTTATTTCTACTTACTTATTAATTCCTTTCTTCCATATTATTATTCTTCTCGAGTCGAGGTAGCTCTACAAGCTCATATATGTGCCGCTTTGTTTCCGTGGTGTTGATGAGACTTTAAAGCCACGGCATGAAGAGGCCTAGCGGCAAGCAGCTGCCGCTGGTGCTGGTACCACCCTCCTCGTCTCTTCCCTTTTCCCTCCCTACAGACTTCCCTTTCGCCATCTTGAGGGCTAGAAGATTGCGTGAAGCAAACATGTATATGCACACCCTATTTGCATCGACGCATCCATCTCTCACTCTCTCGCACACAGAATTAATTGATCGGAGAAGAGAGAGAGAGAAATAGATGAGGACGAAGCTAGCAATTGTTTTCTCTCTCTAAAAAAACATTCACTGGTCTTGGCACACAGCGAGCTGCCGAGCTCCTGCCGAGGGGTCTCTCTCACCCACATTCCGCTGCAACAGTGGCCAGCAGCTCTAGTCCCCCCACGTGATCCTAACATGACATCCCCTCCACTCCACACGCCATATGTGTGCGCTTTTATCGCCGCTGCCTGCCGCTGGTGATTTCACTTGCCATGCGGCCTAGCAAGCTGCGAGCAGTAGAGGCTACAGCCAGCCAGGCCGGCCGGCCGGCCGCCCGGGCGCCTGACGTCTCGGTCAAAGGCTTTGCCGCCGGCCGGCACGCACGCAGCGGGGCACTGTGCGCTCGTTCCGGCCCACGTAAGATGATCGGATCGCTCGGTGATGCCCCTGCTGCGTGCATACGGAGGCTAGGCTAGCTAGTGGCGACGTGTGTACGTCCAACTTTACTGTTACAATGGAAGCTAGATCGATTTTTTATTTATCCTTATTATTATTACTTTTTTATTTTCCCCGCAAAAAAATATTACTTTTTTTATTTTGTTTTATTTTTGGAGGGGTTTTCTATAGCTTGTTTTGAACACGGCAAATAATATAATCACTAATAATCCGTATGTAGATACTGATGGACTGGGGAGATTAGATCGGGATCGGTTAACTTACAAGCACCGCTACCTGGCTATTTGGCAATGATAGTGTACAAGATATTTTTGTGGATTCAGTACTAAAACATGATGTACATACTCTACGTACACACACAATAAGCTTTTAATCTTTTTGCACTCCTAATCAATGCCGTTTCGTACAAACAAGAAGAATGTGGCGGCCACGCGCTTCGCCGATCGCCCGTTTCATCATTCTTTTCGTTGCAAAGCCATAGATCCCGATCCATAACGCTCGAACCTGAACGACGACGACCACCGCCTTGCGTGGAACTCGCGCGCCAACCCGATCTATCGACCGATGCAACGCGCGTCATGCGAAAGAAGGAAGTTGAAGCGCGTCGTCGGCACTTCGGTTTCGCGCGCTCAATCATTTTGACCGGATTAATTGCGAGGCACGGAACAAAACAGAGCCGTCGCGCGCCGCGTCGACCTGCTGGCTAGCTTTCTTCCTCGACCTTGGAAAGCACGGCAGCTTTACGCGCCCCCAAACCCAAAGACTTGGACGAACTGTACTGTTCTGGGTGCCAGCCTGCCAGCTGATCGAAACGGAAAACAACTGTGCGCCGCGTCCATTTTTGAGAGCACCGGCTGGTACTGTGTGGAGGAAGAAACCGCGTCGAACAGTTGCGGAAGCGATCGAGCTAGATCGATCAAAATAGTTGTTGACTAAGCGTACAAGTAAAGAGCGCTGATGGTGAAGTGATCGTCGATCTCGGTCTCTAGCCAGTAAAATCTGCGCGCGCGGTTACAGAACTTTCTGGTCGTAGATCATGGGGAAACTGCTGCAGGGAGCCAGGGACGACGACGGAGCAGCCTCCAGGAAAACAGGGGGAGGATGCTCGGAAAGCTGCCTTGTAACGTTGCTCTCGTTCGCTTGCAGGCGGCCTCGACAATCCATGTGATGTCAGGTACCCTAGTAGAACAGGTACCTGCCAAAACATGTGTATAGAGAGCAGCAGATTAAATTTTCACCACAAAAAGGAGCCTGTTTAGTTTCGGTGGAAAAAAATGATCAACGGAATCTTATGATTCAGGAGTACTGAACGTAGACTAATAATAAAACTAATTATAGATCTCGTCTAGAAATTGCTAGAAGAATCTAATGAGATTAATTAATCCATGATTAGTGAATGATTAGCAGATGGTTACTGTAACGTCACTATTGCAAATCATGTCCTAATTAGGCTAGTAAGATTTGTCTTGAGAAACTACCCGGAGTTATGGAATGGATTTTGTCATCAACACTGTTTGCTACTCCTAAATAGTAAGATTACCTTTGAAAATTTGGTGAAAAAAATTAAACATGGTCTAAGATCGACTGTCATGCAAACTGTCATATTACTAACTAAATCACTTTAAGCATAACCTCTGCAGGACGGATTGCTTCATCACAAGTCTCTCCCATTATTTTCCACTTGTTTGCATGGAGCCATGGAGGTGCCAAATTCAAGCCACCACACGAGAAGTGTAGGAGCTGACACGTCAACTTGAATGCGTGACATGGCGAGGTACCTAGGCACCTAGGGACCATGGCCGTAGTGGGGCGCAAGTCAAGTCAATAAAATTCCTAACTGTGAGGAAGCACCATAACTTTAAAAACTTCTTCAGTGTGAACACTGCTGTAAGTCTAACTCTACCACTTTTTATGATAAACAGTAGAAAAAAAAACTCTAGTTTCCCACATCAGAAGAAATACTGCTTCCAATACTCTTTGTTCAATGCAGACGATGTACTCAAGCACCACATTATTCCTCATGTAGAGTGTCGAAGTAATAAGTATGGGTGTTCGATTTGATCAAGCACATAATCATATAGGAAGATTAATTGTGTAATCATGTTCTCATGACTTTCATGGGATTGCATCATTATTTCTCATTTCTGTACTAACTGACATTTGCATATGCAAAGCCAGCTAGGTATGAAATGGCGATGATGACTATCAATCTCATTCCTCAAACAACACATGGTTAAATATAAGTCTATCAGGACATCAATACGATCTCCAGTATATAATACTATGAATAGCAATATGTAGCAATACATAGATAAAATTATGTTAAATAAAAAAGTTACATACTATCAAAGTATTATTTCCAAATATTATGATAGTATTTTTCAAACTTAAAAAGTTTGACTAAAAAAAACATAAATGGACCTGAATATGTTATTGGAGAGAAAGGAGGATTTTTTTTATAAGGAGAAAGAAGGATTGAATGGTCCTCAGTGAGACACTTCACCACATTATACCAATTATAAGTAGCAATTACGAATACATATATTTGGACATAGAACTTTTGAGGCGTACATGTAACATATATTCGATGGTCGTCTCAAAAGCGGCATACGTTTTTTTTTAGAGACATGGACGCTAACAAAAATGACATGTTTAGTAGCTACGGGAGGAACAAGTGCCTAACTTCACACATGCCATTTGAAAGGAGTTGAGGCAAAAAGTGCTGGCGCGTCATGAGTCATGACACAGAATTAACAGATCTACCTAGGGCAAGTGTGGTCTTTGGTAGGAGTAAGCACAATTGTTTTAGCTGTTCCTTTCCATTCGTGTGGTCAGCGCATAGAAATCACCAAAGCCTAGCTGCTGAGGTCTGAGGCGTGTGGGCCTGTCACCTCCCGCGATTTCTCTATTGCTTTCAGTGAGCTGGGAGTACCTCCACCCTGAAATCCTGCGGGAGGTAATGGGTTTCAGTGACAAGATGTCAGCTCCGAACGCAGCAGGGTGACCATCTGTTTTGCCGACAGCTATCGCAGAAAAGAGGAGCCGCATCAGCTCTAGATAGCCTAGGGGTATGCTCCGGCCCCAGCATACAAGAACAAATATACAAGCTGCTACTGGCATGTACTTCCTGTTAGATAACAGAAAATGGCTTGACCTGATAATTCTATTGCATACATGTCCCTTCATCCATGTTTTCATGAGCTTGTCGCGATTTCGAACACGATAACCTGTTTGTATGTCCCTTTCTTCCAAGCTGAAGTGTGAATACGTACTCCATAGCAAAGATCACATTATTCGCCGTTGAAAAAATATGGACAAAGCCATGTCTATGCCAGGCCAAAATTGATGGTACAGTGGCACAGTAACCACACCATCAATGCTGAGGCGACTCAGACACCTGAATGATTGGACGAAGAGTGCATGCAGCAGGAGCCGGTAGTACACCTGGAGGACGTGAGACTTTGCAGGACCAAATCCAGACTCCCACCCGGTTCCATTGGCAGGGGGGACTTCAATGTTGGAACCAGAAGAAAACCTACCCAAACTTTTCCAGCGCTGCCCTGCGGTGCAGTACACCCCTACGTGACCCAATAGACGGCACGTGCGAGACTGATAAAACAAAGGCCAGCACGTGCACTGCCCATTCTGTGCAGTTCTAGTAGTCAAACCATTTTAGCGGCTAGAGGAAGGGTATGGTCTTCTTTACAACTTGAGCTATGAAATCTAGATGTCTACAGTGCTCGTGGATTCATCATTCATGCATGCTTGTGGCAGTGGCAGAGAAACTAGAGATTTGACAGTGATTAGTTTAATGTGGAGGAAGGCTTGGGATGTTCACTGGCCACTGCTCCCAAAGAGATCTGAATTAGGACCCAAGGGAACTCCAACCAAGGAATAAACAAGCCGGGGTACTACATGCTTTTTGATGCAAACATTCTAAGGAACTGAAGAAAAGAGACGCTGAGAAGAATACTATACATGCTTGGAGAAGTGAAACTCTCCTGTTGTTTATAGCCTCTACACGCTTGAACATGTTGCATGGCAGGGAATGAGTCAAAAGTCAACACGGAATTGCACAACAATTCTTGCTTGCTTTGCTTGCTCATCTGTTAGTGCTCATTAAACTTGGAGGTTTGTTTAATCCCAGCTAGTAGTACTACTTAAGCACGAGGCTTCAAGTTTACATTTCCCCTGCAGCAGGGCAAATAAGTGCATAGCCCGTGTTTAGTTCGCGAAAACATTTCGTGAAAATATTTCGGGTTTTGATTTTATCAATTTAGAAGTAGTAAATGTAGACGAAAAATGTGGAAAGTTATATGGATAGGTTGGAAATGTCGAGACGAATCTAACGACGGTAATTAGAGGGTAATTAATTCATAATTAGCAGATGATTACTGTAGCACTACTGTTGCAAATCATGGATTAAGTAGACTCATTAGATTCGTCTCGCGATTTACAGTCTATCCATATAACTTTTCACCTTTTTCGTTTACATTTAATACTTCATGCATCAGAGATTCTCCTTTGATGTGATGAGTGAAAATATTTCGGGTGGGAACTAAACATGGCCATAGTATTATGCTCCTTACTGGCGCTTGTAATGCCAGCAGCTTGAAAGGTGGACTCAACATGTTTTGACAAATACAGATCCTACAAAGCTGAAATGACAACCGATTTGGTTCGAAGTGTCAGTGCGGTTGCTGACACGCAAGAATGATTCTACCATTAATCCTGTTGCTTCCACCGCTAACCCAAACGGGAAGCATGAAGCGCGCACGTGCTGTCCGTTCCATCCGTCGTCTTCGTCTCCCCGAGTTCCTACCCAATAGGAAGGGGATGTTCTTTCGATGGCAGATGGAATTGATGCGTGATGGGGACTTCGTAGCCGAAACCTAAGCGCCGGACTGCGCCAGGCCACCGGCATGGCGTCGGCTTCCAGTCTGTGCATGCGTCGTGTCAGGGCATGACGCTTCTCTGACCACGAACGCAATGTGTAACCCTCCCGATAGTCTCTGTCAGCTGATTAGCCTTGTGCAAATATGCAGAAATCTGATGCACAAGGCAAGGTGAATGATTAATGATAAACAATGTAAAAAGATGTGGTGGTAGATGTTCTTGGAATCAAAGCATAGAGTCAAGTACCAACCTCGTGCAGATTGGTGTAAATTGCGTGAAGCTTCCCCTGCCTGAAGTTTTTGCCAAATGGGAAACGATAATTCTTCATTTTAAAAGACTTCATATGGTATGCCATTTGCGTCAAATGAATGTGTCCAGTATCTTCCTTAAGCATTTGTGCGAAATGCTCTTGCCAGTATTCATCAGGACTGTAAGCGAACCAAATTCTGAAGGAAGCAGCATGTCTACTCAATCTGGACCCTGGAAAGGTCTTCTGCGAGCAGTTTACAAATTCAGTTGAGTAAGGAACAAAGCGTTCATCGTGCAAAGAAATTGCAGTGTTTTTACTAGCATCAGCAATAGTGTGAGTACAAACATTGGATTCGACCTAACAGTTCCACAATCCAGCTGCGGAAGGAATAACACCAATCATCATGCAACGATTTCAAAATGTTTTTGCAGGCATCATCAACAGTGAGAGTACAAATATCTGATTCAACCTAACACATCTCGTGTCCTAAATTTTGCAGAAGCAACCTCTTCACTTAAATTAATGAGCGCCCAAGGTACTCGAGCCGCCAGTAAGTGCATAGAGGTTGCCAAGTGCAGAGCACCAGCCTCAACGAAGTAGAACAGCTAGGTCCTCGCTTTGCTATCTAGGACTCATTGCAGCCTCTTCATTGGCCTGCAAAGGGTAAATAGATGATTTGAGAAACCATGAAATGATCCATTGTGAATTATCTAACTTTTCACAGAGGACAGAGTAATTACCGTTTTGGCCAGTAAACTGGCTTTGTCGTCATCAAATCCAAGCGAAGCCAGGATTTTGTGGCCAGCCGACTCCTTGTCTGACCATATCCCCAGCAGCAAATGATTCGCAGTTACTTCTCCATCCTCACCTAAACAAGCAGAACTAAGGATTATATGCTAGTAGACACATGAACGAAAAATGAAACACAGCAGAATTCAAAACCAATCACTACTTCATATGCAGATCAAGAACCCAATATACAGTGGAAACCATGAACATAAAGGGAACTGAAGTGAACACGAAGGGCCATAAAAATCTATGAACCCTTGAATTAGAGTAACCTCCAGGACAACTCGAGTCCAATCTAACAACTGGGAAAGTTTCTAAAATGGTGGGGTCATGGGCCTTTGATCTTGGAAATTCACCGCTGGTCCTCTAATCTTATAGTCTAATCACTAGGCTCAAAATATAGCAACAGACCTACACAAATAACAGCAAGCGCCTTCTAGGATGCACTGTGGCTACAGTTGGCATTGAGATAGTCATTCCGTGCACGGTTTCTTGATAATTTAAAACTAGTATTGGCATTGATGCCTACCAAACTTTACGATAACAAGAGTGCGTGATTTAAATTCCAGGCCCTACTCCTAGGCATATAACAAAAACGGCATTAAGACAGAAATAGTGCTACAGATAGGTACCAAGCCAAACAACCTTCTTCAAGCTCTTCAAATCTAATGTCAGATTCGATGAAGTATCATCTTCAATTCATTATCTATTGCACTTCCAAACTTATATATATTCATAAATTATGATCCATAAAACAGAACAAAGTGGAGATAAGCCTTCAGTTCTCCATGCCTGAAGTTCTACCAACCCAAGAACCGTCATTCTGGTACTGTGGACTGTTTTTACTCATTCAAATACAATACAAGGAATAATACATTGTCCCACAAAAAAATGGGCCAAATCGTTTCATCCAAATGCAACACATGGAACAAAAACATGGTCCGGGCATAAGCTTAATGGGGGGCACTAATCTTGCATATATCATCAAATGGTGCTATGCTGAGCTGAAAAGGCAACAAAATGTAGCCTTAGTCTGGGCTGTATACAAAATAAGTAGCACCATCAGTTCTAATCCCTCCAGCCACAACAGGATGAGCTAGTGTTGTACGTCTGTTCGCCTACACAGCCGTTTAGCCCATTTACACTCTGTGTAAACACTACACGGTGCCTAGCCATGCCCATTTAATCACCCATTTAACACGTTTAAATGGCCGTTTAGTCCGAGTAAAGAGCTAAACAATAAGTGAGTGGCTGTTTAGCGTTTAGGATAACAGATGGTGGCATCCACAGCAGTAAATTCCCATGCAATCTCAAAAGGGTTCAATTCCCTATAGCCATTTTGGTTGCATGGAGCAATGCCTGTTTGTTCTAGGGAAAATCACCAACTTCCAGGTGTTCATACGCGTCATTCCGAGTGGGGT
The DNA here is from genome assembly GCA_015476505.1 of Urochloa ruziziensis. Taxonomy (NCBI): domain Eukaryota; kingdom Viridiplantae; phylum Streptophyta; class Magnoliopsida; order Poales; family Poaceae; genus Urochloa; species Urochloa ruziziensis. The sequence continues at coordinate 9,125,300 of CM027118.1, forward strand.
TCAACCGCTAGATTTGTGGTGTATGACAGGTGCAAAAGGGCTTAGTGCTTTCTCGACCTAGGTTTATCATTTGTGGAGGTTTTTTTTGTGTCCTTGGGACCGGCATGTAATGTAAGGCTTACGCTTTTTTCCTTCCTCTTTAACACAAGGACACACAGCTCTACTGCATGTTTGATGGGGAAAAAATCCTTTAGCCACAAGTATCTGCATAACAAGACTATGATATAGCTTTGCCAAACCATTGCAAGCATGGAGTTGGTAAGTTTCTATTCAAGTGAAACTAAGGTTTTAGCACCATCCCTAGGAACACAGTAAGGTCGGATTTTTGGGGGGATATTCCTTTACTTAGAAAAGTGTTTACATCATCAATATTGTTTTTGTTCTGTGCCAACGTTTGCACCACCAATAAAGAAAAAAAAAATCCTTTGAGCAGGATGAGTTCAAAATGGCAAGTCATGTCTCTCAGAGTCAACATTATACCTCCAGATGCAGCATGGACTAAAAGTTTGAAACACCTTCTCAGAATTGAATAAAATGTAAACATTTGTGTCAGAATGCAACTCATCTGCCTCTAGTGTGGAAACTATATCTCCAAAGAAATTGTAAGAACAAGAAAGAAAATGCAAGCATTTGTGTCAGAACGCAACTCAGCCGCCTCTAGTGTGGAAACTATAACTCCAGAGAAATTGTAAAACAAGAAAGAAATAAAGTGAAACCCTGTTGCACGACCAAGCCTAACGAGTAAAGCATATAGCAAATAATGTAGTTAGCAAGGTGCATAGGTAGTGTATAGACAGAAATTATGTGTCGCAAAACATTGTATATTTAAACTATGTCATCTAAAAAAAAAACTCGACCTGAGGGGGTAAGACTGCCCCCACAGCATTACAATAAGAAGAAAGACCTTCTCACCAGGCCGAGAAAACCCCCGAACCCCCGCCCCACCCGTACACGGTGGCTTTCCGTCACCCAAGTGAGAATTGGGCCGGTGCCCCCCAAGTGCTTTGGACATGGGACGGACGAGGGGATTTTTTTAACCTCAGCCTGAAATTCGCTCCCACGGGGAGTCGAACTCAGGACCTGAGGAGTGCCGCCGGGTTCCTCTAACCAACTGGACTAGAGGCCCTTTGGCTAAACTATGTCATCTGAAGGAGACAAAATTTCAGAATCCAAAATGACCAGGAACAGTTAATGCTGGGGGAAAACATTCCTAAACCATGAGTGGAGGATCCTTTTTTGCAGTCTCCTGTAACAGGTATATTGTTGAATAGGTGATGGGCTCTAGCAGTGACACTGGAACACATGTGTGTGCCTTGAAACTAAATTGTTGCGAGGGTTAGCTGACAACTATATGCCTCCTGTAAAGAGGAGCGCCAAACAGTATGCCTCTAGGGAATCAGCCAATCAAGGAATCGGGAGGCAAAATAAACTGTACAATGTGATGTAAGGACTTTTGGATTGGGAAGAGATTAACTCATTCTTTCTTAAGGTCACAGCAAACATCTCTGTACATACTGGAATACTATAAGCAAAGTAAATTGTGCAATCAGGAGGCAACACAACATACGGACAATTTTAATTCTCAACACAAATGAACGATGAAAGACAATGGAAGTTCCTATGTTGAACAGAAATTACCTGACTTCAGTTTCTCGTTGATAGCCCAATCAAGGGCTCGTTGTGCGGCTTCTGTCAATGGTGGATGCATAGGGCTAAAGTAAAACATTTCTGATTTCCCAAGCACATTCGCTGCCTCCTCACGCACTTTGAGAAGCGTGATTCCATTAGCACGTAAAAGTTTTGCTGCACCGCTAGTTCCTGAAAATAATGGACTAGTGGCTCAAGCAATGTAGTATGCATCACAAATGTGGCAAATTGGTAAATAATAACAAATTCAAAGGTGACGCTGTGATGGTACAGCTAGCATATTCCCCACACTTTGCATCAGGGTCCTATGATGATGTTTACTTGCCTATCAAAATGTTTGGACTGATTATAGCTTTAGAACTTAAGTGTCACTTTAAAGAGAAAAAAGGATGCGTCATCAACAATACCACAACCAGCAAGAACTGCTGATATAAGATCTAAGAGCCTCCATATAATCATCCGAATGCTATTTTGGAGTGTACAGTAGTTTGTCACAAAACAGATCATGCCTGAACTGCTCATTACCAATCAAAGGTTTGGGTTCATTAGAAGTATATAAACCAGCAATATAGGTCAAAAGGTCAAATGTCTCCTACATCGTGAACCATATATAGGTTTCACACTAAGAGGCCATCGCGTCGCAATATAATGGATTTTGGCTTCGCATGGTTCTTCTTCATTGCAGAAGCTTTTTTAGTTACTGCATATGAATACAGATGCTATATGCTCTAGATAACTAAATTGGTCAGCCAAAAAATGGTCCAGTCTAAAGAGCAGTTCATCGCACCTGCCTTAATGCTTACTAGTTACTACGTTTTCAGTATCCACTAGATTCAAGTAACTGATTCACTGTTCATATTTTTATCAAGCATATGGATGTAGTGCATAGCTTTTGTCTCTTCATCATTTCATAGAAGCACACTTTAGCCACATATACCATGTACAAAATGCATCTTCAAAGCCACAAAAGTTCCTATGAGCCTATGTAGTTAATGATGCATTCAGGTTTCTTACTAGGATTAAAACTTTCACTACAACATAGAGCCTAGTATCATCCTGAATCTTCATCCCCCTTCCGTTTGTAGCTCAAAGATCATCTCTACTTGTTTCAATTTCTCTGTTTCATACACACTCGCAATTCACAACTAGTTTGACACACCTAAGTTATCACATGGTTCCATAGTTAGCTAAAAGGTAATGTTTGGTGCTGAAGAAAAATCTAAAACCCCTTGTCTCACCTTCAACAAGAATGCCCATGAGGAGCCCCTCAGTGCCAGTGGTGGGATACCTCATCTTCCGTGCCTCCAGTTCCGCCATTGCAAATGACCGCACCGCCCTTGAAGACCATCTGGGAGGAACCATCATGTCAGCTACAATTAGACACTAATTGTCACTAGAGGAAGCAACTACAGAATGGTTAGCTTACCTGATCTTCTTGTCCCCAGAAGCTACCTCGGGATGCCTAAAATTTAATGATAATTCCTGGATCAATATCATCAAATATCCAGTAATACTAAAATAAATCCCGAGCAAACTAGCATGTCGGTGTGCTAAAATCCAAGAGATTTAAGACTAAGAAAAAAAAATAGCAGCTCGAGATCAGCTACGGTTAACGTAGAAGACAGGCTGGGGTATCAGCATTTCTACTTACGTGGTGGGGAGCTGGGCGACGACGGCGCCGACGCGGCGGCCCCGGAGGTGGGAGGAGAGCCGTGGGCCACCCGTGGCAGCGGCCCGGAGGGAGACGGGTAAGATAGGGGTTGCCCTGAAGGAGACGGAGGACGAGGGGGCGGTGTGGTGGGTGGGGGAGGAAGTGAGAAACGAGAGGAAGGCGGCGGCGGCGGCCTGGGCGGCGGTCGCCATGGCAGGGGAGGTTTCCGGGGATTTCTGGCTTGGATAGGGGAAAGAGATAGAGCGCGGACTGACTGAGAATGGGCTGGAGAACAGCGTTTTGCAGAAATCTATGGGTTTATATTCGTCGCATAACGTACATAGAATTCTGTTTTTTTTTCTTCAAAAAACAGCCATGGTGCATTTAGAGGCAAAACCGTATTTGTTTAGGCATATATAAAGGTTAACATAAAAGTGTATAGGAATAATTCCAATAATTAAACTCGAAACCCTTATTAACACCAGCAGAAGAGCAGTAGTCAACACTAATGTAGAGATCATCAACCTTAACGTCGCGAAAACTTCATCAAAAACGGTTATTTCACGCTTTACTTTTTCCGATTAGAATAGGAGGTAATCTGAAACGATTATTTTCGGACAGTTTCGTTTGACAACGGCTCAATTCGTGCCAGTTAGAATGACTAAAATAAAAATTCTCAAATAAAAATAGGGAGTCACAACTCACGCGAACTCACGACCTCCTGCCTCGCGCGAGCATTCCTTATCATCTCACCTAGACGTCGTTCCTACACGCGTGAGTGAGTTATATATTTTTTTAACCCTTGTTGCCTAAAGCTTTAATTCTATTATTTAAGCATCTAAATGGCTTCAAATCGAAAAACTTTCAACTACAAATTTGTAGATCTCTTCGAAGCGCACGGATTTCATATAAAAGCTTCTCTCTATCTGAGACCGTATGTAAAAGTTACGAAATTTATAATGCAACTTGAAATTCAAATTACAAGAGCGGGAATAAGGGTGAAAAAAGAACATTAAAGTTTTTGACATCTAAATGACCTTAAATAAAAAAAACTTTCAACTACAAAGTTGTAGATCTCCTCAAAACATAAAAATTTCGTATAAAACTTCTCTCCATCTGAGACCATATGTAAAAATTACAAAATTCAGAATGCAACTATGAAATTTAAATTACATGAGCGGGAACGGGAATGGGAACTTTTTTAGACATATAAACGATTTTAAATCGAGAAATTTTCAGCTACAAAGTTATTGATGTCCTCGAAACGTACAAATTCCGTATAAAGCTTCTCTCCATCTGAGACTGTACGCAAAAGTTATGAATTTTTTAAGCGGAACAAATCGTGTTGAGTAGTTATTGGAAGCGGCATGAATAGAGCCGGTTAGAATAGCTAGTTATTAGAAGCGGCGCGAGTAGAGCCGATTAGGATAACTATTCTAAGGGCGTCCGCAGTGCATGGATGCAGCACCGGTTCTTAGTTGGGGTCCATCAACGATGGGACATCGTCTAACAAATTTGCTGCAATGTTGAGGTCTGCATCCATAGCTGGGGCCATAGCAAGAAGGACGCCGGGTTGGAAGAGAATGGTTGAGCTGTGTCAGACAATATACTATTTAATTGCTTAGGAGCTGCTTCTATGCGGAGGACCAGCTTCCATATGAAATCACCGTCACAGTGTAAAGAACCAGGTCCTATAGCATCATTAATGGTATGGAACCGAGCTAGAACCGCCCACTGCTGAGGCCCTAAGCGGCTATCAGTTAGACTGAGGGCTTTATTCTAAACGGCATCTTTTCCACCGCTTCGAATGACTTAAACTAATCGGGTCATTTTGGTCCTCTTCGTATGGGCCGATGAGAATAATAGTTTTTCAGTAGTGTAATATGACTCTTCGGATTAATCGTTTGATCATCATAAAATCCGACGTTGTAGAAGTGATGTAGTTAACCTTGACTATTTAGATTAATCTAGAGCGTTAGATCATTATAAAATAAAATCCGAATGTGTAAGCATTGTAAGAGTAATCTATTCCTATATATTAAAGCTCCAAGAATTGGAGCAATCCTAGGCTAGGTGCTACTATTCATGGGTCCCACGGGATCCACCATGCGTGGGACCCACGTGACACGCGTGTGTGGGGCCCACATGACCCGCATATGTGGGACCCGCATACCCGTACGTGGGACCCACGGACCACTATATGTGGGGCCCACCATATTTTTTTTTTTGCAAAACAGGACTTACAATTTTTGAAAAATATTATATCGTGCTTAAAGAACCAATACAACATAAATGCCTAATAACTATCAAATTCTCAATCACGAAAATTATTGTATGGCGCTCAGACTCAAATAACCAATGATGTAAGGTATAACTATTTTGGGATGAATTTATATTCTAATACTGATCAATTAAATTTTTAATTATTTTAATTGATTTCTTGATTTAATAATCAATACAATGTTACTACTAACACAATACAAGCAATATATGTTATTTTATTAATATTTCAAAACATAGAAAATTTTTATAGTAGCGCGCATAGCGCGCTAATCTGACTAGTATGTTTGAGTTGAGATGGTTAGAGAGGGGAAGGAGAGGGAGAGGCAGCTGCCTCGGGAGGCTGGCACCCTAGGGCTGGACAGGCAAGAGGGTTTCCCCCTTCTATCCCCCCTTCTAACTTCAACATCTACAGGGGATGGAGGTTACTTGACTTCTTAGGAGCGTAACCAAATTTGACTCTTCAAGAAAATAAAGGAATTACAAATAATATGGGCCTAGTGTGGACCCCACCTGGCTGAGCGTCTTGGGCCCCACCTGGCTGAGCCAGAGCCAGCATTGTATTTTTGAAAATCCTTCGCTAATAATGTATGCCAATTGCCAACCATGACATCTGGCCAAATTTGGCAGGGATCGGTTTCTTGAAGAAACATTTCAGGAGAGAAACTGATCCTGATTCTCATGCGATGGTTTTTCTGGTTCCTAGTTTCTGGTAGGATCCGAGAAACATTTCTGATTGTCCCCGTTTCTCTCCAGAATTAGTTTCAATTTGGTAGGGATTCTCCCATTTTTGGAGAAGAAATGGCTCGGAGAATCCCTAAAAACAGGACAAGTTAATATTCTTGTGAATTTTCTTGCATACGGTTTTCTAAATATTGGACAAAAATAGCTAGGTCCAAGAATAGCACTCTTATAAATTAAGAAAATGGTGGAGATAAAACCTCAAGACTTCACTATATCAATCAATCCAAATACCCAAGGCGAAGTACACATCTATTTTAGGGGTTAAATGACAAATTAAATGGGCAAACCATTTAAACGTCGTGATGAACAATAATTAGAAGTGTTTAGCTAGCGACCTGTGTGTACACTGGTGTCTTAGCGACACAGCATGCAGCAGAGTGGGTTAAAAATCGGGTGGCTAAATTTGCGGCCAAGCCCATGCATACCATAGCCCATGAGCAAAGCACATTTGACCAAGTTCCCACTGACGTGCCTCCACTCACATTGACTCCATCCTCAGCAGCTCTAGGTCCCAAAGGTCGGCAGGGAATAAACTGCCCAGCATTGCTGACTGCCACACCTCTCCCCGTTACTACTTGTGTTTGTGCTTGTGATCTGAAATGGGCAACTGGTTGCTCTATGTTGCAATACATTGTTTCTGTTGAGGGAATGCCCCTGTAACAGTGCCTGGCCAATAAGTGAAAAGTGCATGTCATTTACCTCAGGGCAAAAACACCAATATACCCATGGTTCTACATGTGTGAAAATTTTGGGGGTATCGAAGGTGAACATTCTGTTCTTTATAAAAAATATAAGCTTGAAAAGGCATTGTGTGATGACACTCATACATTACATCTTCCTTCTCTCATCTCATCTCACTCTCTCATTGCTGACCCATCTGTTTTCATACAACAATAGTTGCAGTTCCGACTAAAAAGATTTGCTTCACATCTCTTGAAACAAGTAGAAAAATTATTATGGAACATAATGTTATATATTGCATATTTACTGCTATAATATAAGGCAATGTATCTATGAGAACCCAATTCCTGTGAAAACTATCCGTCTAGACGTTTTAGACATTAGACAGCATGTGGCTGGCCAACTAACTAGTGTTTAGCATCTAAGCTAATACCGAATACAAGCCAGTATAGTGAATATTCTTGTCACTTTTTGAAACGAATATTCTTGTCACTTGGATTCAATTTGGACCGCCAAGTCTAAACCAACCTAAATTAACAAAATGAGTGTAATCATCAAGATCTCCCATCTCCAAAACGAGTATAATAAGTCTGTGCACATCAATATATACTTGCAGAAAATACTCATTTGAGAATATAAAATTAAAGAATGGCAAACGAAATCAAGTCTGTTTGGACCACTTACTCTCATTACGGTTAGCAATATCTGCTTCCGGAAGGTCGTCCCGTATGAACTTATTCTTGTATATGAGGCCATCACGGTGGCTGCTATTTGCGATAACAGGCACAACATATACATCGTCATCATCCGTTGGGGGCTCGCGCTCTGATTCTTTGGTCGCCCCTGTACTCACATTTAGTGTGCACAGACCACTTGCACGGGCGGGAGCAATTGGATTTAGTGGCCAGGTTCTCCAGGGTTTGTAAACAAATCTAAAGGAAAACGAACAGGTCAGGATTAAAACAGTAAATATTTTAGATTGATTTCAATAATTCCGATTCCGATCATGATTATAACAGACCGAAAGAGACGATTCTGAGGAAGAGGAAAACAATCCAGACATGGTGTTGAAGTGGGCATGAGTCTACTAGTATTTGTATAATCGTCAAATTTTTCCTTAGATGGATGACGGTAGAGGGTGTACTTATGTTGGAAACAAGTATTTCTTTGTACCTACTGATGCCTGATGGGGGAGGGAGCCCCTTAGCCAGTGCCATCCTTCGTTTGGAGGTCCCAGAAACGGACTTTGAGGGCAACCCTGAAAGAGAGAATTTACGACTCACTAGATTACCACCTCACTAAAAGGTCAGTTTTACCTGACTTGAGGCAACGTGCCACCTGGGAAGCACGGGTGCCAGTAAAACGGAAGGCCGAACAACCAGAGAAAAAGACTAGATTGCCCAATACAGGTTGCCTGAATTTAGGGTTCTGAACTTTTGATCTATTTCTCTAGTTATTCGGTCCTTTTAGAGCAAGTATTATAATCCTACGTAAGCGTGCGGATGGGTGAAACAGATCAGCAGTATCCGACGTGGGGGAGAAAGAAAGCTGGAGAGAGAAGTGAGCGACCGTTTCGCGAAACGCTGATGAAAAGCGGGCGCAACGCCCTGATTTGTCAGTTTGGCGCTGCTTGGCCGCTCTCGTTCTTCCACGTCCTGTCTCGACTGCACAGCACATAAAATACTTGTGGGGGCCGCCACCACCAGCTCCACACGCCAGATGAGCTACTCCCTCCGTCCCTATTTAAGTGTTGTCGTTGGTGTGCGTGCCACGAGTTTGACTCGATTTGTAGAAAATACGTGCAACATTTGAATCTTCAAATAAATTTGTTAAAAAACTAGACGAAAAGATCTTTCCAATGATACTAATTATGTACCATAGACAATAATACTTTTTAATATAAAATTAAACAAAGATTTTTCTCGGGAAGTGAGAAAGACATTTATTTAGGGACGGAGGGAGTAGACTGCAACACGCCCACTAGCCGGCGAAATTGTAAGCCCTGCTCTTAGAAGCACTTATGGACACTTGAAGTGTCCAAGAGCCACCCTCTACTGTTTGCACCAATAAGTCACATGTGTTATAGACACAATGATGGCACGTAAGACATTACAAGTTTTCTCGTTGGCATACGAGGAATGAGGTTGCAAAAAAGAATATGAGAAAACAAATGTATGGAACAAGAAGATGCATTTTAGAAAAGAATCCTTAATGTAATAATCATGAAACATAATTGGAAAATTTATATATTAGTACTTAAAACATAGATAAGTTATTAGACGTAATTAAGATAATTGTAGTATTTTATCTGTTGCGGCTCACTTACATATGGGGCCTTTTTTCCATGAACATAGTTCAGCCATAATCTCCTTTTCCTTTTTACGCAGCATCATGTATCATAGGTTAACCTTTTCCGGCCGTCATCTTCATTCATTTCTGCCTCGCTCGAAACACAATTTTCCTTTGCTAGGCTCTAGGAATCATTTGCTTTTAAAACAAATACTATTGTCTGGTAGAAATAAACTTATAAAAGTTCATAATTTTATTCATACAAGTCCTCAAATCAAACTTTCTATTTTGATTCAAAGTTGTCCCTATTATGGTGGCATCAACAGCTTAGGGACGATCTTGAACCTAACGAGAAAGTTCAAAGGGACGTACTACTTGAGCTGTACAAGTTAAAACATCACGAACCAGATTGAGCCTTGAGCTATACTTTAAGGGCCAAACTGACTATTTCCCCTCCGTCCACAACGGCCCATTGCGTTTGTTTACCGGAGCTGGCCCCACTGAACATAGAGTAACCACTTATGGCAACGTACAGCCATAGTATGCTGGCCTTCACCTCGGTCCGTCCCCGATTGCTGTGCCTGTGCAGCAGCAGCGTCTGCTACTCTGCTCCTTGTCCGTCGTCGTGTCACGACTCACGCCGTCACGGTGCCCGCGTTCTGTCACCATCTCCTTTCGCCAGGCGAGCGAGGAAGGAGAGCTGGATCGGCCCGGCATCCAAACCCACCTCAAAAGTACCAAACCGACTGACAAACCGGGCCCACCAATCACATCGCTTTCCGGCCCCACCTTGCAGTCGCACGAGCGCGACGCGGCCGTCCTCAGTCCCCACACAGCCCCAGCGTCGGAGCAGAGGCGATAGATAAAGCTCGAGGAAGACGACCGGCGAGCGGCGACCTGAGGCGCGATATATAGCTGCGCACACAGGCACAGTGAAATTGGAGAGGAAAATTTCCCCAAAAATTCGAAAGGGAGAACAATAAAATCCGGCCATGCCGAAGATCACCTCGTCGCCGTCCCCAACAATCTCCGCCATGAATCCGCTCCTCCCCTCCTCCACCTTCCCCAAATCGCCCCACCCGCCGGACCCAAACCCTAGCACCCCGAATCCTAGCCCCTCAAGCTACCTCCTCCACGCCGACGCCGACGACGAGGCGCTGATCCAAATCCCCGGCCATAACCCTAGCCTTGTGGGCGCCTCCGCGCCCTTCGCGCTGCTGCCGGCCATCGACCCGGCGCCACACATATCCTCGCAGTTCTACACCTTCAGCGCCGCCTCCTACGGGCTCATGCTGCGCTGCGTCCTCGCGGGCCGCCCCGCCTCCTCCGACGAGGTCCGCGCCGCCACGTCGCTCTCCGTACTCGCCTCGTGGCGGGCCGTGTGGAAGGACCGCAACGAGGACACCGCCTACCTCACCGCGTGGAAGCGCATCCAGGACAAGCTCGCGGCATCGGCCGACGGCCGGCACCTCCACTTCAAGACCAACTCCGCGCAGCGCGTCTCCCACGTCGGCATGTGGAGGGACATAGTCTCCGAGGCGCACGCCGACCCCGACCTGCTCCGGCACCTCGCGTTCAAGGACACCGTCGACCGCATCAAGCAGTCCTGGACTGTGGGGGCCAAATTCTACGGTATTCCGGAATCATTCATCCGCGTATGTGTTGCTGCATGCCCCGTTTGTAAGGCTGCACCTGCTGGCCTACCTGAGTCTGCCATTTCGTCGCCTGGGCGCGGGAAGCGGCGGCGCAGGTTTGAATATACCGAGACCTTGGATGTGCCTGCTCGAGATGTGCCACGCAGGTTGCAGCAATTGGCTGCCAAGCACAAGGTTGTCCTTTGTATCAGGCAGAAGTATATAAGGTATAAGCCGTTCATGGCTGAGGTGAAGGATTATGCGTGCCACCGTGCTGGAGTGCCGACTTCAAGTGCTGGGAGTGCTGCTTCTTCCTCAGCCAGTAATTTGGAGGGTAAGAAGACACGGGTTCTAAAGCGAGAGCCATACCAATCAAAGAGGTGTGGTTGTGGGTTTCGTATTCGAGCAATTGTGCCTATAGCCAATTATAATGAAAAAGACAAGACTTTTGTGTACTTGGAGGAGGGCACTGCAGTGTTCAAGCTTTATGCGGTGCACTCAGGGCATGAGCCAGGTCCACTTGATGGCAATGCACGAATTGTTCACAGGTTGGTTGGTCATAAGGGTGCTTTTGAGCTTGATCCAGACATTTATGGTGTCAGTGAGGAAGGGGATCCAACCTTTCCAGCAAAAGGGGATGAAGATGCTGATATTGATGATTCACATCAGGCGGTCTTGCAACAAGTACGGGATCTCAGATCAGAAGTTCTCTTGCTAGAAGGGAAGGTGGCCAAGATGCACCCAGAATTGTTGGGGTCTCTGTCTACCGAGTTATCTGAGGTTTTGCACAGGATTAGGAAGTTCAACTTGGAAGGTAATGTCTACCAGCCGGAGGAGGCGTTGATGGTAGGCAATGAAGAAGTTAGGGGATGGGGGGCAGGGGATGTGCCCCGCCATCTAGACCAGCATGATGGAGCATTCTGCAAGGATGATGAGATGCTTGATGACGATGATACTGATTTTGGCTCGAGCCTTGGACCTATCGTCTCATGGGATAGGATGGCAGCGGAGTGTGAGGATAGAAAGATGCTCATGGGTGATAGCCCAAAGTGTGACAAGTGGATGCTGAAGGATGACTTTGATGCGAAGAGTATTCTTAACTGTGGGGATGATGACTGCGTGGAGGATTCCAAGATCATCAAACCATTGATGCATGATGATACCATGGTAACTGACCCAGGTTTGGTAGGTATTCATGTAGAAGGATTTTACACTGGACCAAAATGGTATGATTCACCAGTATGTTTGGATTCCAGTGTTGATGCAGGGGATAGTAGTTTTAGGCATGGTGGAATTGTGTGAGAGTTGTGATAACCTGATACCTGAATGGTCTTGTAAATTCTGTATACTAGATGTATTTAGCTCACACCAATTTGATGTAGTGCCTGTAGGTGGAGCTTCAGTTAAAAGTAACCTGTCGGCCCAGATATGTACAGGCTGCATTTATCAAACCAACTTTTCTTTAACTTGTATATAGCCCCTGTATTTGGTTACTGGCTTGCTTCAATAAATTAAATCTATGGTTCTGTTCTTCATTGTTCTCGCTCTGTTGCATCTACTATATTAACTATTAACTGCTAAGTGTTTATGCTTAGCTGTTCATTTTCTTGTTCTGGACATATCTTGGATGCAATGATTTGGAGTCTTCTTTGCTCCCCTCTACCCCCTCTGAATTTTCAAATTATGAACGAGATAATTTACAGTATTTCTTGTTATGCATCTACTAAATACTGTACTTTTTCCTGCCATAAAATGGATAGTGTGTACTTCTGTGTCAATGTTGTTGGCTATTGGTTCTACCTTTACCATAACACTTGAAGCTTCTCATTTTGGGGCAACATGAAATGTGATTTATTAAAAGGGCCAAGCTTTATTTGAATACGTTTTTAAGGCTTCATGCCTCTTCTCCCAGTCTCCAGAACTCCTCCATGTCATATATTTCGCTATGTCTTTGCAAAGCTCAGGCAACTCTTTGAGGGAGTGTCATATGCCCATATGCTTCAGGAACATTTACGCTTTTGTAGTTTCTGTATGCATTTAGTCCATTATGCTTTTTTTTTCTGACAATGATTCAGGTGGGGTTTTCTGTTTGGTTTTAACTTTGGATAAATGTAGTTTCAAATGCATTGTATATTTCATGGGACTGGGACCCAGCTGTAGGCCAACGGCCCAACATCATGATTCGAAAATGTGTATTTGCAACCACATTCTCCAATTCTCGAGCATAATTTGCTATTTTGAAATGTGATAGCATAGTAATAGCTAATGGATACGTAAATGTTTGATTCGGAACCTTGGAGGACTAACAGTACAACAAATTGCATGAATGAACTTGCATGTTCTAACTACAAATTTGGCCCATTTGTTCAAGAAATGGCAATCTGCGCAACCTATGTAATTATGTGAAGGTTATTTCATTCTGCTTCTCTGCCCTAGTAGAAGTTGTCTTTCCCAGCGTATATACATAGTAGATTTTCAAGGGATGGCTTTAGTTTTTTAGGATGACTGCATTGCACCATTTCTTTTGCTGTACATGTTTTTTTACCCTGGTGAATTTACCAGTACTATTCGTAAACTATGCCAGGTGATCAACTCACTATCATTCGTTCTTGACCTTCAGTGTATAGGTTCAGCAGCAATGTCTGAGATGTGCAGCCTTTCATCTTGAGAATTCCTTGAGCTTATTGTCAATCACTGGCATCAGATGGCATGCCATCAGTTTGAGGTTAGGAGAACCTAAATTCACTATGTCTTTCCCATTTTTATGGCGCAGCATTATTTTGGGGCTATATGTGGTTAGCAGGTATAATAAGTGTTATGATTTGGGCACAATTGCACTAAAAAGCAGGCAAACTAATGCTATTGATCCTTTTTTTATTAAGAGACTAACTAGTGCATTGATCCTTTTTTTTGAACTAATATATTTCAACTAGATCATGTGATATTCAGGGAGGAAATTCATAACTATACTTTAAATTTATTTCTGAATTAATTGAAGCATTCTGTTGAGTAGAGTCAGGGTTAAGATGCTAAACTGAATGTGGTATGTGATATATCCTATGCTTTTCCCCTTAACTGCATTTGGTACTTGCAGTGGATTTCGAGCAAATTTCGTACAGCCTAATTACGAATGTGCCTTACAAGTTACAACTCAGCATTATGGTGATGAAATTAGTTCCATCCTTGAAGCCATTTTGAAATGTGGATTCTGGAGATGTTCCTCCTTCAGCAGTACTTAAAAATCGCTAGTTAGCATTTACAGCCTACTAATATGATGGTATGACTATGATAATTCAAGGTGGAGTTTCCTGCGAGTTAATATCTCTGAAATAAGGTAAGAAGTGGCTATACCTTTTTTTTCTGCACTCTTTTGAGAATACAAGGCCTTATCCAAGATTCTACGACAAGCCTGATCTATGGACTTTTGTATGGAAACCAAGACCTTCTGAATAGTCAGTAACTCAGTATTCAAGGTGGAGTTTCTGCATGAATTGATATATCTGACATGAGGTAGGAAATGAACTAGAGGCTTTTCCTCCACTTTTGGGAATCTAAGACCATTTCAACTTCCAAGGTTCTACAACATTCCCTATTATGAGACTTTTGATTGAAGCTAAACCCTTCTAAATAAGGCATAAGTTGCATGCACTGATGATTTTGTTGGTTAAATATGGAGTTTTACTATTGCATAAAGATTGGTGGAAGTAACATTAAATATATAAATTGATTGAAAACAGCTCCACAAACGCACTCATGGATCATGATTGCATTTTATTGTTAGCTACTTACACAGGAAACCTTGTTTTGTGTTGTGAGATTGTTGCCATCAATTGGCTAGCCTGATTAGTTTCTAGTAGCTCACATTTAGTTTGAGGAATGGATTAATCCTCTGAAACACATTTCTTAACTTCTTGGTTGCTCTCAGGAATGAAGGGAAGAGCCAAGCTAGTTCTTCCTCATGCCTGCCATTCCTCATGGCCACAGTAACTATGAACAGAGAATTGCAAGTATCACTCCACAAAAATCATGTGTGGTACAGCAGAACTGCAGAATAGGGGTAACCACAACAGTGAAGTATTTGGCTTATTCCAATGAATACCAGGTAATTTCTGCTAACTGAGGATGCCTGATATGTTCTATGGGGTCATGAACATCTGAATAACCGTGCTGAAGCAGTTTCTTCTGCTAGTTAGCAGTGGAGATATGGTAATTTGGTCACCAGTGTTTGCTGTCAGTGAAGGGGCCTTATAAAGCTGAAGTGATGTGAGGAATTGACACCTGACAGGCTTCTGTTCCATTTTCTTCAAGTTAATTATTGATCGCTACCTTAAATACATTGCGGTACATCGCCCGTTTTCCCTGTTAGGGCCTGCCAGTGATTTGAACCCTGTGATGTCTCCACGACATCTTACAACTCAAATTTGGATGAGGGTTCATATGTCGGCAGCGTAGGTTCAGTTCGTTTAACCCTGGGCAATTTGTGACCATTCATTTAACAGTTTTTAGCTTTCAGTGCGTAGACTCAGAAAGCACATGGTAACCTGCATTCCAGTTTGACCCTGACACCGACCGTGCAAGTGGCGGCTGAAGGTGTCCTTACTAAATGCAACCTCAGCACTCAGATCTTATGTGCCTATTTCTCTACTGCACTACAACTCCACTAGTGTATAGGATACTACGATCTGAGGGGAAACCAAATTTAACAAGCAACCCATGTTAGCTTGCTTACTTCTATAGAGTATGGACCAGTTCCTCTATTTTATCTATATATATATATATGGCTGGAGCCTAGAGGTCTCCCCAAGTGTAGCAGTAGAGTGAGAAAAGTTCCTAGTTAAAGCAAGAGGCTTTTCTGAAGAGACAATCAAGCAACTGCCGTTGCCACCATGGCGACCAAATCAAGGGTCGCTGCTGTCGTCTTCCTGGTCATGTGTGTTGTCTCTGCAGTTGTGAGTGACAGTGACGAGCTGCCAGCATCATTTAAGATCCTGCAGCATCCTGAGAACGCTGAAAGTGGCGTGGAGCACTGGTGGAATGAATCGCTGAGAGCAACTACACAGGATCTACGACAACAAAGAGCGTCCATCATGATATACACAGCTTGGAACATCTGGAAAGAGCGCAATCGGAGGGTGTTTGAAGACACAGCTGCGATCCACAAAGAATTCTCGCTATGATCAAGGAAGAAATGCAGGCGAGGAATAGCGCCTTTGCTGTGAATGCGCCCCCTTTTGTTTCTTAATGTTAGTTTCATTCCTGAGTCTAGAGCCACTATTATTATGTAATATCGAACCTTGTAAGAACCCGCATGCTTCTTCTTCTTATATGATATAGCAGTGCTCCTGCTCACTTATTCAAAAAAAAAAAAAGAACGCTGAAAGTGTAGGTTTTGATTGGTGTACTATGTGCACAGCCGGTTGCTTCGCAGCGGGGATGACCAGCGATTACTGTGCAATGGTCTGCAAGGAGGAATGTGCTGAGGATGCCTGATTACAGTGGAGCTGAGTCTGATCTTGATCGTCAGACGGATGCCCTTTGGTTCATCCCTCAAAGTGTTTTCAGATAATCTTGTATGAGTTGAATTTGGGTCTGGGCCAGTTGCCTCTATGTTTGTGTAGTACTGATGCATAGAACTGTAGTGTAGCAGAATAAAAATGTTAAAGGTCTGTAGCAGACTAAGATGTGCTGTGGTTTCCTTTGTCATCAGCAATCTCTTTGTGATATTTCTTGTTCGCGAAGCGATGAGCCAGTTAGTTTCTGCTTTGGTGGTACCATGACGCACCATCCTTATGGCCACAACTGTGAAATGGTGATGCCACAAAATCATCAGAAATGCAAAGGGTGAACTCTGCAAGGCAACAGATGATTTCGAGGTATGGTTCATGAAATATCAAGCAATTAATGTTCCGTGATATATGTTTAGTAAATATGTGTGGACATCTGAATAGCCTTACTCTTTTTGTTGCAGGTATCTGAATAACCACGCTGAAGTAGTTTCCTTTGTTTGCCAGCAGTGCAAATGTGGCGATTCGGTCATTCATGCTTGCTGTTCATGAAAGGGCCTTGCAAAGCTGAACAGATGAAAGGATCGACATGTTGCTGTTCCTTTTGCTTCAAGCAAATCATTGATGACAATGTTAATAGTTGCATGGCATTGCATTGCCCAGTTTTGACTGGTCATTGACTTGAATACTTCGATGTCTCCCAACTAGTTAACAAGTCACATTTTGGACGAGGGTCGAGCTTATCATTTGTCGGCAGCTTGTGTTAGGTTTACTGAACTCTGCCAACTGTGACCATTGTTTTACCATCTTCAGTTTTCAGATTAACAAATGAGTGCATGGGCTTCAGCAAGCACATGGTATGATGGTAGCAGTAACATGCATGCCAGTCGCACATGTACAGCAACTATGCCAGTGGTGTCAAAAGATTGCATTTGTGGAATGCATCCTCCTGCACGCAAGTCCATGCTGCGATCTACCCAAAACGCCACAAGTGTGATGGATATTTCTTGTGGCCACGGGGCAAAATATCAAGAACTTCAGGGCTATGGCATATATGGCCGACGATCTCCCAAAGTTAGCACTGCAGCGACAAACGGGTACAAGTGAAAGCAACTAGCTGAAGCGATTCATGATCGCCGAATCATGGGTGGCTGCTGTCTTGTTCCTGGTCTTGTGTGCTGCGAACTTGCCTCTGCTCCTGACATCGAGGACGATGAGAAGCTTGCAGCGGCTTGAGAATGCCGGAAGGGTCGGCCACTGTTGCTTCGCTCAAGATTACTAATCAGCTTTGCAGACGGCAATTCTCTGATGTTACCCGGGAAGTAATACTGGAGCCGGCTCCATCTGGCCTTCATCAGATGATCCCTAATTCGGTCCGTCTCTGCATGTGTTCAGATACGTTGTGGGGGGGGGGGGGGGTGTGGGGGGGGGGGGGGGGGGGCAGTAGCTGCAGCATCTCTTGGATGTGTGCAGCCAAATGGAAGTGAGCAAGGTCTGTACTGAGATGCTCTGTGGTTGTTGTTGACTGTGTTGTCATCTCCTCGTCTCTTGGTGATGAACTGTTCTAACGATAACCTTGAAATCATCTGGTTGCTCATCTTGGACTCACTTTACCGTCCCTCCAAAACGACATCCGGAAAGTTGTACAGTTGATTGTACGAGGCCCTTCAACTTATTGCAGCTCCCGCTCTGTTCCTTTGGCAGGATTGGACTGAAAAGTCTATTGATTTTGAGTGTTTTGTGAGAGAAATAATCTGCAGGGCTGGGCTGATAAGCCAAGCGAACAAGGGGCAGCATCTGAAAGTTGTAAAGCTCTGGTTAGCGTTGTTTGAAGTCAGTGTTGTAAGAGGCCCTTCCGAATTTCAGTCTGCAATCTAAACAGGAACCTACCAAACTTAGTTGAAAATTCAACTAATTCACTTGATATGTGTTTAACTTCTGATTTAAAAAGTTTGCTTCACCCAAACCGCGAAAATGTTTTTGGGTCCGAAGATTGAGCGCCAGTTTGAAGATCCGTCACAAGTTAACAATGTCTCAATGGCAGCACAAATACCCAGGTGTCATCCTGCCGATCGTCTGCATGTGACATGGCGCATGAAGCGGGTTATTGGCACCGATGCGCCACACCTTTGTGATCAGATGAATACCTCCGGCGTCCGCATGAGCTGCACGGAACGCGTCGACCGCTGCGTCTCTTTCGGGGCCCCGCCGGAGCTGTGCCGATGCATTATGCTTATGCGATGACGGATATGATGCAGGTGCCTACTGTCAAGTCTTTCACCTGGAGCAGGTCTTTAGCGGGTACTACTATGTTCACGCACTGCTTAACCTTGTTTCGAAATGACGCGCTCGTTATGTCTCTGTTCAAAATCATGTGTGGTCTCACGTCTGATGGCTGATGTGCCGGCGTATGAACAGTTGTGCCGGATAAGTTCTCGTGTCCTCCGAGCTGGGCCATTCTTCACTAACCTGTTTCTGAGTTTTGACAAAGACGTTGGACTGCAGAGTGTAACTTTTGCCCGCCGTTGTGCAGATACAAGTTCGTCATTGGTTTGCGTGACAGGTGACTGAAGCAAGACAACACAGCCATCGATATGTAGCCCGTGTTTAGTTCGCGAAAACATTTCGTGAAAAGATTTCGGGTTTTGATTTTATCAATTTAGAAGTAGTAAATGTAGACGAAAAAGGTGGAAAGTTATATGGATAGGTTGGAAATCTCGAGACGAATCTAACGATGGTAATTAGAGGGTAATTAATCCATAATTAGCGGATAATTACTGTAGCACTACTATTGCAAATCATGGATCTCATTAGATTCGTCTCGCGATTTACAGTCTATCCACATAACTTTTCACCTTTTTCGTTTACATTTAATACTTCATGCATCAAAGATTCTCCTTTGATGTGATGGATGAAAATATTTTGGATGGGAACTAAACATGGCCGTAGCACCTGATAGCGCATGCATGAATGCATCCATCAGTGTCGCTCCGGTGCCTTCTGACGATAATCTTACGCAGCTTTGCATCAAACTTTAGAACGCATTCGCCGGCCGATTCTTATCTCATTTACACCGTGATAAATGCATCGATCCATCAGCGTCGCCGTCCAAGCTGTGAGGCTCACTCACCTGTGCAGAGTGAGTTCGCAGGAAGCTGCATCTTCGGAGGAAGAATCGGATGGGTAGGCGGGCAGGTGCACTGGCCAAAGTGGCCAGAGCATCAGCATCTCGAACAAAACGTGATCCAAGCTCGCCAGGCCTTGGTGATCTTCACTTCTTGCTCGAATCCGCATCGTGCGAAATGCGAATCTAACCGCCAAAGGATTTGTTCGACAAAAGTTCCCTTTCCCGACCTGAATTCTACTACGTGCGTCCTACTCCTACCAGTAGTTTTTTAGCAGGTAAGTAGAACTAGTGAGATGGCCCGCGCAAATTGCGCGGGAGCTAGCATTTATATATTAATATTTAGTTTTTAATTTTAAATAATCGCATATAAATATTTTGGCTTAACCTAATTACCGTATATTTTTTCTAATGACCAGGATCAAGGTATCGTATATTTTTTACCCTCATATTATGTAACACGTGATCATATCTAACTTTCTTTCTTTTTCTACCCAGTCTCCAATTGATATAATCCAATCCATACATGCTCTCCTTTTCTTATGATTTATTTTTTTCCCACCATCAATTATGCATCGGGATCGACAAATTCACTTTTATGCTAGTAAGGTACATCCTCTTTCTAGCCAAAACTTGCTCCTTATGATACTGGATCTCATGCCGTATCAAGCGTCTTATCCTGTCTTAAAATTAGTTCATTTGGCAGAAGCAAATGGTACACATTATAGGGATTTTGGCAAAGCGAGTTTATTGCTAAGTAATTTAATATTTAAGCAAGTTTGCTATGATTAGATGGAAACCACAACCTTGACACTTTGAAGCCATGTCTTGCTGTCAAATTCAGGCATATTCTTTTTCTTTCTCATTTCAATGTCTATGCATGTTGATTTGGGTGCACACCACCTCTCTCCAATATTTCGTCGCCATCAATTGGTAATCCTAACCTACTTTGTACGGGACAATGCCTCCTAAGCTCTCTCATACGCTGGCTCTCTCACCTCATTGCCCTACACATTCCTCTCCCAACTTCTCATTGTCACTTTGTTGATGTTGTTGAGTTGCTCCGTGTGCCAAATGAACTGCTTTCGCTCGACTACTACTCCATCCAATTGATGCGTTATATCTCCCACAGAAGCCAGCAATGAGTCATTGTTCGCCTAAACGGCCGTTTAGCCCGTTTACACGCCGTGTAAACGCTACACAGTGCCTAAATGTGTCCGTTTAATCATCCGTTTAGCCCGTTTAATGATCGTGTTAATCCGTTTAATTGGCCGTTTAGTCCGTATAATGAGCTAAACGGTGGGTGACCGACTGTTTACCGTTTAGCGTTTAGGATAACATTAGCAATGACTACAATCACTCATTGGATTTTTGGAGATAGATGACAATGGTCAAGTGCAAACTACCACACATTGGTCCAGCTTTGTAGCAGCGACAAAGGTCAAGGTCGACAACGACGCTTAATTAACAACTATATTTTGCAAGGCATGGATGAAATTAAATCATAAACGGTAGTGCGTTTTTTATGTTGGTCAAGGTGTTAGTCATTGTGGATGTGTGTTAACATATATATAGCTAGTTCAAATGATGATGTTTGTTGTGGCTGCAATCGTATGTGGTCATGTGTGGTGGCCCGCTACATCATTGGTTTGATTTGTCCCTAGCGTTCTCCTTCTCACTTGCTCTTTTCAAGGCCCTTCTCACATGCCCTTGTATATGGCCATATGGATGGTTCGTTACTGCTAGTGACGACTAATGTATATTTGATCCCATTGTAAAAGCTACATATTATTAGAACCATATGAATTAGGTTACACACGTTCTCTTCTGTAACACTATACAATACAATAACAAAAATCAATTGATGTATATTCTTTTCTTTTCTTTTTTTATTAATTTGGTAATTTCTAGGCTATTGAATCATGCAAGGCAAAATAAAGAAAAAAATGTGTTGTGTTTTTATTTTATTTGTCTAAAAGAGAAAAGTGTTGGTATTTGGAAATAAAAATAAAGATATTAAAAATATGTTTGGTCGTTTCATATGATCCCTTCTCTAATAAACCCAATTTTATTTTCATCCCTACCATGTGATGTCATGTAAGATGGTAAAGGAAAAACTGTGTTGGGGTTACTCGTATTTTATTTGTGTAAAATATAAATGTTTTGCCATTTGAAAATAAAAATATCTTTGGCATGAAAACACACGTCATTCAAGAATGCAAAAAAAGATGTTAAAAAGTGAGTGTGGTTGTCTCTACGGGATTCCTTTTGTAATTGATAAACAATATTTCTTTATTTCCATATCCTACCATATGACATGTTACATAATATGGTGGAGTCCGTTTCAATGCCATAGCAAATATTATAGTTAGTTTTCTTTTACAACTTCAAATATTTATTAGTCGTATTTGATATAAACTCTTTAGATTGATAAATTTATATATTTATTAGTTGTATTACACATGGACTCTTTAGATTAGTCTAGACCGTTAGATCTTCATAAAATCCAACGACCTATATTCTTCTCTTTTTTGGATTAACGTGAGATTTTCTAGGCCCTCTCGGTGAATCTGGTGGCTCCTTTTGCTTCTGTTTTAATAAGATAACTAGCAAGATGGCCCGCGCAAATTGCGCGGGTAGCTAGTTTTATTCTTTTTTTTCAACATTTTATTTTTTACTTGAAAATAAATAGACGATAATAGTTTTGTTTAGTCATATCATGGTAATTATTCTGTCCTAATAGCCTAGATCAATATGTTTCTTTGTTTTTTTCCCATCATCATAATATGGGGCGTATTTTTTTGGAACATGAAAAAGAAATACCTTATATAGAAACATCTTTAGCATATTTACTAAAAATAATATAAATAGTTATAAATTTTTGACATAAGTATATATTTTACAACTTTGTATATGAGGTGTATAGTTTGTTTCAGAGTTTAATTACAGAGCACAATAAACTATTATTAGATTTTTAGTGGTTTAATAAATACCACCAAAAGTAATAATCTCCTATTTTTTATCTCCTAATCTCCCGCTGATATAGCCCTATGAATGCTAGCTCCTATATTACCTTAGATATAGTCCTCATTTGCGCTTATCCCTACTCTCCTACTTATGCTCCTAAGGATATATATGCTCGCATACAGCGGTAATCAAAGATGAATCCATGGCAACATATTATTCTCTCTTGACAAATGGTACTTGAGGCTTTCAATGGATGGGAGTGCATGTCAAATACCTATTTTGTAGTTACTTCTTCATTCTAGATCGCATGCTCACTTAGCTGTGAGTGCATCATTTCATTCCTTCTCTCCTAATTTTTCAGCTCTCTCTCTCATCAACTAATCATAATACTACATAATGCTTATTCAGCCTAACGGTTAAGCTCAGACCATGTCGTGGCTACGACATGGCTGCACTGCCATGCTATCACTGCCTCACTCCTAATTTTTTTATGCTTTCCAAGTCTAGCAACTCTCAATGGCTTATCGTTTTGTAGATCAGGATTGCTTCTTAGCCCTGGGATTCTCATTTTTCTTTCTAAGAATGCTGTTGCCCGGCTACAATTCTTCATGAGCAACTCATTGTTTTTCTTCGTGGTAGTGATTACCATCGAATCTGATCCCCGCTAATTTATTTAACTTCTCTCGTTATTTTGATCAAATTTATTCCCCGCAAGCTGCTAATACTAAATTGTGCATTTCCATGGCCATACTACAAATTCAGGCATGCCTCGAAATGTTATTTAGCTGTACACTTTGCTCAACTTTGGTAAATTCTATCCTCAAATAGCATTACAGATAAAATTCAGTCACTCAAATAGATAGTTCGTATCCAAATCCGGCTATTCAATATCTGAACTGTATGTGAATCCGAATACTCATAATTAAAGATTAGCGGGTCCTTACAACAATCCCAGCAATAGTCTCTACTTCAAACCTTTACTTTACAACGTAGGGGGTGCCCTCACTTTCTAGGGCTTTAGATTTAACCGAGAACTCCAGCAATAGCCTCTACTTTTATATGACACATGCAGGACCCGTTTATGAGTTGATCAATTTTCTTCCTTTTCTCGTACGTACCCTTACCTTCCCCTATGGTCTCTCTGGATCCAAGCAGCGCGTGGGGGAGCCCAAGCAATGCCTGTGGAGAAGGAGCAACAAAGGAGAAAGGATGGAGGCAGCGATGATGCTTTGAGCGGCAAAGCGAATCTCTATGCGGTGAATAAGGGGAAATAGGGAGCCTGAGCGACAAAGAAGGGGGCAACGGAGCTGGTTCTATGCATGTGCAGGAGGGGAAGAGAAAAAAAAAACTTTAGAGTAGGAGCCTCCCTTCCACCCATGGGAGAAAGGGATAGAGGAGGATTTGGGTGCTTTTCTACTCTCGGAGATTGAATAAGTACTTTCTAGATCCTTTTTGCCTTCTGCCCCCCTTTTTTTGTGTAGGGGTCTTGTTAAGTTGCTCTTACCCTTTTATCTAATTAGATCAAAAATATATAAAAACTATTTTATGTTATTTTGCTCTAATAATAATAGGATTGCATCGTAGTTTTCTTATGGCCCTGAATATATATGCCATTTTTTTTGGCCGAAGTCATTAGAGAAGCCCCAACCTATTATATATATATTTATTCTAGACCCATTTAGTTCACTAACAGAGGGAGTCGAATTTTTGCTCTAATAATAATAGGATTGCATCGTAGTTTTCTTATGGCCCTGAATATATATGCCATTTTTTTGGCCGAAGTCATTAGAGAAGCCCCAACCTATTTTATATATATATTTATTCTAGACCCATTTAGTTCACTAACAGAGGGAGTCGAATTTGGGTCTCTTGAATGCTATTCAGGTGCTCTCACCACCATGCTAAAAGGCCCTTTCGTTATGCGCATTATTGTTGGGTTGTACAAATCGAGCGCTAGTTCCAATCACTTTCCAGATCAAACTTGCTTCTTAGTCCCGCTGTTGTCGATTCTATCTTATGCAAAACCTTGTATTAATTTTATTAATTTTAAAATTTTGAATTTAGATATATTTATTACTTGTATTTGACATGGAATTTTGGGGTTAGTTTTAATGGTTAGATCTACATAAAATATTATGTATATTAATACGGTCATTTCTTAGCCCTATCAATGAGTATGTTTGAAATAAATAATTGTATATGTGACACCAGAGCAAGATTGCTTGTTTTAATCTTATTCGGGATAGTTCTTGTACAATAGTAAATATTTTATTCTTTCTAGTGAAAGCAAGGGCTGATCAGGTGGATGCGAAATTAAGAAAGAAATCAACATTTTCTTATATGTCTTTAACTTCACATAAATAATTCTTATTTCTTATTATTGGTTTTATTCATTTGTTGCACCGTTTAATTCTTATATGTCTTTAATTTCATGTAAACTAATGTATATGTTCACGTATGATATGGAGAGGTATTTTTCAATCATTTTGATTTATGGTCATGTAAAGGAAAAGAACTCCAACCTTTTCAATGCAAGGGCGTCATCTTTTTTAATTTTATCTAATTATTAACAGTATTTGATATGGGCACAACTTAAGAAGAAATATTTTTTTTAATATTTGGCACATATGTTCACGTAAAGAAAAAGGACTCTACAATCTGTTTAACCTTGGACGTCACTTTCCTATTATTTTATTTCTAATTTTATTAGCTAAATTTATTATGTGTATTTGACATAGACTCTTTGGGCTAGCCTAAACCGTTAGATCTTCATAAAATCCGACGGTCTAAATCCTTCTCTTTTTGGATTAACGTGGGATTTTTTAGGCTCTCTCGGCGAATCTGGTGGCTCCTTTTGCTTCTCTTTTAATAAGATAATAGATAGATTGTAGGAAGATGACGCTTGACCTCGCCGCATGGCTGCTCGTCAGCACGCCACGCAACCATTCCGAGACGCGAGTGCCAAGCGCATCCGAGCGAGCGCCCGCCATGCACGGTATGCACCGATGCACGAGAATGAGACCGAGACGGTGGCAGCCGGCACACGCACCAGCGCAAGCGACAGGCAGAAATGGACACTCAGAGAGAGTCACAGAGACGACGGGTTGGTGAACGACCAGAGGCACCAACTCGCCGGGTGTAACAGGTCACAGGTAGGCACGCGGTGACCTGGATCCTCTGACCACGATGCCGCCGGGAGTAAAACTAAAGCTTGGAAGAGAGAGAAAAAAAAAGCTGCTGTTCGTCCAGCTGGGCGACATCACCGTCGCAACCGAAAGCAAAGCACGAATCGGACCTCGTGCTAAACCGCAATTAAGGCTTTGCTTAAACGAAAGGGATCGCCAGGACGAGGGCGTCGCTGTCCTCCAAGATCGTGGATGATCATGTGGTACTAATATGCTTACCTCAGAATCATTAGCAACCCGGCACGCATCTGGTTCCTTAATCTTCAGAATACTAATGCTCGTACAAGCACTGTCACTTTCCTCGGCTTCTCCAGAAATCCAGATGATCCGGGGAAACGACTTTCGCAGGAACGTGCGGCGTGCCATGATGGGAAGAAACAAAAAAGAACGCATGAACCAAACACACGGCGACGCGCCGATGCTCGATTCCCCGGTAGGAGGTGATCGATCCATCCACGAACGCGATCCGGTGAAACAGGCGCATGTGGAAAACAAAAAAGAAAGAACCAAGGAGGCCACGGGCTCAGCTAAGGGGGCTTTGGCGCGAGGTGAGGGCGGGCACACGCACGCCGCGGCGGAAGCACATGCGGCGGCGCGGCGACAGCCCGCACCGTTCGGCCCTTGTTCCCCCGTGCGATCTCGTCGGTTCCGATAGGCGATTCGGGCGGGCGGAGCCGTCGGCCGCCGCGCGCTTGCGTTTCCCCCGTTTGCCGGCGGGTTGGGTTCTTCGGACACGGAGTCCTCCCCCACCCCACGTTCGCTGACCCGACCGGCGACCGCCATCACATGGCCCGCGCCGCGCCGCGGGCGCTGGCGCCCGGCACATGCCGCGGCTCTGGCGACCGGCCTCACGTGAGCGCGTGGGGCGTCGACACGTTCGCTGTGGCCGCGCCTTTGCTTTGCCCTTTTCCTCCTCCAGAGCCGCCGCGCACATGCGCGGGGGGTGGTCAGTGGTGGGAGGTGGCGCGCTGCCCCCACGCGCCGAATCCGTACCCCGGAGCCCGAGGCCGCACCACGTCGCCCCGGCGCCCAACGGGGAGGCGCCACGCGCACTTGCACGGAGGCTCCGATGCCGTATACGATCACTGTTCCCTGACGGCGTGGTTTGGTTCTGCACAGCTAGGGGGCGTAGGAGCATGCGGCAGCGGCGTACGTGGCGCACCGGCATACGCCCCTGCGGCCTGCGGTGTCCCTGGAGTTTGGGGTTGTGGCAGCCAGGTAGGGGTCCAAACTCCAGAGCAATCTGCCCGAGAGTTGGGGAGTTCCCTGTCCAGGATCGGACCGGGGGGGGGAGGGGGGGGGGGGGGGGGGGGGGGCACGGATCCGGTGCAGTAGCCGTTACCACTGCAATGGAGGGAGCGACCAATCGTGCAATTGGACCCGTTGGGGCGGAGAGCAACGGCCTGTCGCTGCCGGCGCACGCAGTACGCGGGCACCGCCATCAGCGGGCGCGTCTCCGCGTGCGCCGGGGGCGGCGATACGGTCGTTTTCTCGTGTGTGCCGCGCTGCCTGCTTGTACTGCGTGGCCATGCGGTCCCAAATCTCTCTCTCTAGCCGTACCCCAGCCTAGCTACTAGCGATGCGCAACTTGGATTACGGAGTATAGCTAGGATGGTCTCTAGATCGATACGGGGATCACATCACGTGCACGCTGATCCAGTAGCCAACTACTACTAGCAGGCTATAGCAGCCACAATGATGTAATTGTACCGGTCACATTCTTATCTCACTCGATCGTAGTATATGTCATCGGGCCAATAAATAACGCTCGGTGCGCGGTGCGGCACTAGCTACACGATGGCGTGCTTTCCGTCTTCCTCCGGCGAGCTTATCTGATCAGCTCGCACCTCCGCTTTGGGCAAGAAACTCAATCCCGACTCCCTACAACACCTTAATCCGGAAACATCACTGGCAGCAAGCAAGCACTACTGGTAGCTGTAGAACACACGTCTGCTGTCTGCACACCAACCCGATCGGCAAGGATTAGTACAACATCGTCACAGATGAAGGAAAAAGACTGGCAATGCAAAGGTGTCCATCCCATGATCCGTGTTTGATCAGTGCGGGGAGGCAGGACAAACGATCAGCATTGAAAACTGACCCTAGATGTGTGCAATTTCGGAACAAAGATCACGTGTGGTGTCCCTCATCATGATCCAGAAAGTCGCATCCTTGTAGAACTAACGTGAAAGGATCTGCAGGACGGGGCGAGGCGAGAGAATTGTGCCAGAGAGGGAGAAAAAGAAAAAGGCATGTGCGGAAAGGACAGCATCATTACGGGAGATCTGCAGGGGTCATACTACTTGAACGGCTTCATTATGAGAGATCTCGCCTACCTGCTGCTGCCCTACAGTATATGGCAACGTGTGCTTCACTCGCAAGCAAATCCAGCTGGGGGAAATCTAACCGGAGTCCGACTGGCGACCGAGAGCTGCAGAGCATCGATGGAAACAGGGTGGCCGACGAGTCAGCATGATCGACTCGACTGGACGGCCGATGCGGCAAGAAACGCCGCTGGTTATGTGCCTTTCAGCTCTCAGGTTTGTCGCAACAGAAGCACTGTTGCGGGATGGATTTGGCGCCAACTAACCTGGATTAATTAATGATGATAGATCGACCGCGTCCTTTACAATGAAAACAACTTCTGGGAAAGTTCTTGCATCCTTTGAATTCTTAGCCGACCACGAGCTAGTTTTCTTTACACCCTTGGAATTCATGACCCGATTAGTCTTTTCTAATGCGCTAATCACCCTGACGGTGTTCTCTGACCGGGTGAATTCCGTCTCCGGCCGTCTTTTCTTTTTGTCTAGCTGCCTGCGGCTGCCTTGAGCGCTTGACAAGTCGAAGGGAAAAAGGAGGCACTTGTCCTGCATCTTCCAGGTAACAGTTGGCTTGGACGGCAAGCAACAGGGAACGGAAGTGACGCGCGGTGGCGCTGCGCCATCATCATCGTCCACTGGTGAGCGGTGACCCGTCTGAACAGAGGCAGATGCCTCTGCCTGCCCGGGGCCACGGTTCGGTGGGAGCGGACCAGCCGCGCATCGGGAAATCAATAGTGCGTGTGCCTGTGCACGCGTGTGATGGGTGCCAGCGTGCGTGCGTGCGTGCAAGCTGTGCGCGTGGCAGGTGTGGACGGGAACCAGCTCCGCGTCGTGGTGTTCTTCTCCATCCGACTCATCATCATCCAAGTGCGGTGGCGGTGGCGGTGGTTGACCCGGGTCGGCGCTATCAAGGCTCGCCGACGGCCCGGCTTTCCCCCCCTCCATTTCCGATTCCGGTAGAGAAATCGTGTGTGCCGAGCCCGGGAAGAGGCAGCGCGGATAAAAGGCGCTTTTGATGCGGCCCTGCATATAGCTCGCTTCCGATCAGGTCCCCGGATCACGCCGGAGTACCGGACCACGTTTCAGAAGTAGTAACCCGAGCGGGATGACGCGGCCGGACCATGTGTTTCTCAAGTGTGAACGCTCGCATATACGGAGTACATAGCCGTCGCCCGTGGGGGCGTTCAGACGTTCCAGTCGCGTCGCCGAAAGCTGAGATACGCGTCCGATACTCTCGACACGCCCCGTACGCGCATCATCCTCTTTGCCGGCGATCACGACGAACGGAAACTGGCGATTGCTAAAACCAGTATAGACAGTGGACACGGGTGGGGGTGGAGTGATGCTCCGGAGACAGGAGGTGAGAGCTCTTATTCAAAAAAAAAAAAAGACAGGAGGGAGCACTCACTACTGTACCGGTGCGTCCAGACGCACGAAAGAATCTCTGGAAAAGTGGGGTGCGTCGTGGCGCCAGGCTGCCAGGTGCCTTGGTGGCAGCCGCGCATGGGCCACAGGGCCGCGATCCCCGCCCTCCCTTCCCACGACACCGCCAGTGAGTCATCACTTTCCACCACCGGATCCCCCAGAAGCTTTTTCCACACGGCAGCCTCTCCCTTTCTCATGTGTACCAGAGTACTGTACCAGTAGTAGTGGCACGAGAAAAGAATATAAGTTTTTTCCCCCAACCCGACCCGTTCGGTCCAACTCCAGTAGTCAGTCCATTCCGTTTGCCTGGTCGTCGCCCGCGACCGCCGTTTGACTCGGGAGCCCGCCGCAGCAGCAGGGCCGAACCCCCGCACCAATCCGAGGCAGGGATTGCGTTGGTTGCGTCTTGCGTGAGATCGCCGGTCTTTCTCGTCCCCCATTTTAGACGGACGCTGACCGAGACAACCCCGGCCATCCCCACACCCAACACACAGGCAGGCAGGCCACAGCGAGCCGCCCCGCAGCCGCCCCTGCAGCCAGCACAGAGCATAGCGAAATCCCACCGTTCCCGCACCCAATTTTGAACCAGCGCGACGCTCCGTACCCCCAATCCCAACCAAATTTACGATCCCCCCGACCGAACCGAAATCTCCGCCTGCCCTGCCCTGTCCAAGAGGAAAGAAACGCACGCCCCCGCGGCAAAGGAAACCGTCGCGAGAGCCCGGGAAACTGAAAGAGGAGCGGAGAGGCCGAGGGAAACGCCGAGGCGAGGAGGGTTCCGGCGATGGAGCGGAGCCATCCATCAGAGGTGTACGAGCTCTTCGTGCGCCACATGAACACCCCGAGGTAAGTGGACGGTGGGGGGATTTCCCCTCTTTCTCAGCGGTTCTTGTTCTTGGGTCTCCTTCAATTTGGGTCGGGGGAGCGGTGGGTGATGACCGGTCGGCGGCGCGCAGGGTGGTGGTGGACAACAGCGCGACGGCCACGCTGGTGCAGGTGCACAGCGCGCGCAAGCACGGCGTCCTGCTGGAGGCGGTGGCGGCGCTGTCGGACCACGGCGTATGCGTCCGCAAGGGCTACATCTCCTCCGACGACGGCCGCTGGTTCATGGACGTCTTCCACGTCACCGACGCCGCGGGCCGCAAGGTGGCCGACGCCGACGCCCTGCTGGCGCGCCTCGAGTCCTCGCTCTCCGCCGACGCATTGCCGCCTCGCACGCCGCCGGCCGCCGGGCAGGGCGCGGCGGCGGTTGCGGGGGCGCACACCCTGCTCGAGCTCGTCGGCGCCGACCGCCCGGGGCTCCTCTCCGAGGTCTTCGCCGTGCTGCACGACCTCCGCTGCGGCATCGTCGACGCCAGGGCGTGGACGCACGGCGGCCGCGTGGCGGCGCTCGTGTTCGTGCGGGACGAGGAGACGGGCGCGCCGATCGACGACGCGGCGCGGGTCAGGCGCGTCGAGTCCAGGCTCAGGCACGTCCTCCGCGGCGGCGCGCGCGGCGCCAGGACGGTCGTCCTCGCCGACGCCGCGGCGGTGAACATGGACCGGCGGCTCCACCAGCTGCTCGACGAGGACGGGGAGGCCGGCGGGAGCCGCGCCGGCCAGGCCGAGGCGCCCTCGACGACGGCGGTGGAGGTGCAGGATTGGGGGGAGAGGGGGTACTCGGTGGTCACAGTGAGCTGCCGCGACCGCCCCAAGCTGCTCTTCGACGTCGTCTGCACCCTGACGGACTTGGATTACGTGGTGTATCACGGCACGTTCGACACGGACGGCGATCACGCGCAGCAGGTGAGGCTTCCAGCCGTTTCTTTCTCGATTCATCCGCTAAGATTTTCTTGGTGGGGGTGAGATAGGTTGGGGCCACAACACATTCGGAGCTCATGATTTTTATTCCCCGAATTTTCTTGCGCTGATTAGGCGCCGCTATTACTAAATTCCCCAGCATCTGGAGTTCTTGGGGTAGGAAAGTTCCTGACATGAATCTCGACGTTTCCATGGATGACAGATTGCGTTAGGCGTATGGCCTTCCTGCCATTTTTTTAATTTTTTCCTCACTTTTACCCCAATTTTACTTTTGGATGCTTTGATTGTGATTCTTGTGTGAGCTTGAAGTTAACCAGGGTAAAAAAATTTTGATGGATCCTGTTCATGAAAAAACTCCCCTTTACTGAATTTTCTAGGACTTGTCAGGTCAAACGAAATGGATAGCTACTCCTATTTACATTGTTATACACTGTCCTGCCTCAATTGTATCCCTTAGACATCATAATGAGCATTGTCCTGCAAAACTAACCGAAATGCTGTTGCCAATTGAATTCACACAATATCAGAATACGCACCCCTGTTAACTTCATTCATTTTTCGTCTCTGAACCTGCTTTGAGTCGGTTTGGTTAACTGAAGCTAACCTGTTGCTTGGCTTGGCCGCAGGAGTTCTACATCAGGCGGTTGGACGGGCGGCCAATCAGTTCGGCGGCCGAGAGGCGGCGCGTGATCCAATGCTTGCAAGCGGCCATCGAGAGGCGCGCATCCGAGGTGCGTGATCGCTGAATACTGTATCTCCCTTCCTTTCCCTCCATGCCACGCCACCGCAGCCAAAAGCACACGATTCCGGGGGATTTCACCCCCCGTCGTCTTCACACTCCCCCCAAGCGCGCAGTCTCTTTCGTCGTGCCCAACTTTCCACTTCACCGCCATGTGTTCGGTCGAAATCCCACCCGCAACCCTTCTAACGCCAACTCGAAATCCTCTGTTTGTGGCAGCAGGGAGTGAGGCTGGAGCTGCGCATCACCGACCGCCGTGGGCTGCTCGCCTACGTCACGCGCGTGTTCCGGGAGAACAGCCTCTCTGTCACGCACGCCGAGATCAACACCAGGGGCGACATGGCCATGAACGTGTTCCACGTAACCGACGTCGCCGGCCGGCCCGCGGACCCCAAGATCATCGACGACGTGATCCAGAAGATCGGCACGGAGAGCCTCCGGGTGGACGAGGAGCGGTGGCCGCGCCTCTGCTCCACGGAGGGCGACGCCAGCCGTGGCGGCGCGGGGATCTTCTCGCTGGGGAGCCTCGTGAAGAAGAACCTGGTCAGCCTTGGGCTCATCAGATCCTGCTCGTGAGGGACGTGATCGACGCCGACGCGTGCCCCCCTGTGGGATCCTTGTGTAAATATGGGACGGTGCATGGGTTAGTTTGTAAATTGAGTAGGAGTTTAATTTGCCGTTTCTAGCTTTTAGTCGCCACGTGTACATAGTAGTAAGTGGAAATGAAAGGCTTTAAAAGTTGCTGGTCGGCAACAGGTTGGAGCTTTGGTGGGGGCATGTCATGTATCTATCTTCCTTTTACATGAAAATAGACAGATGGATGAAGTACGGAGTATACAGTACCCATGTAGAGGTGTACATATTATAGTGATGGTACCACGTAACTAAATGTTTGACTTGCATTTCACCGTGCGTACCCATCAAATGTCAATTTTAGTGATCTCTTTTATTAGCACTTGCAGTATGCTTCAGTATAGCATGAGAGGGCTATGTTTTGCTTCCAAGGTTTGCAATAGAACAATTCTGCGGCGTAGTAGAAAATAAATGCTGCGGTGATATGCATGGAGCTTTATTCTGAGATATTGAAGTAATATTTAGCTTGACCGTATGTAATATAGGTATAAAAAACATAAATTCAGCAGAGCTGGTCATTAGAAATCATCATGAACCCTCATTGGTCAGCGACATGAATCTTTGTTTCGCCGTTATGTAATGAAAAATAGATTGATACGGGTCAGTATCCTAGTTCGACGGGAAATTACCCTGAACCTTAAGCCCATCCTAGTAAAGCTCGCAAGACAAACAACTGAGCTTGATTCACTTAATTTTCAAGGTGCTGCCGTATGCCCAAACAAAAGTAATCGGAACAATAATACTACACTTTAACGGCTCACACATATAAAAAAGGTCATGCGCCAGGATAATCAACCGAATATGACGGTTCAATTTGACAAATTTCATTTGAACTTTCAACAAGCAAATCGCCCTCGTCAAAAACTCTGCATAAGAACTACCAATTGGTCTACAAAGCCACCAATTGGAGTACAGATTTCCCTTGCAGGTACTATTTTCAACGTAGTTACCGACATGGCTTCGCTGTCAAAGCTGAAAACAAAACCATTTGACTTCCCACAAACCGCATTGAAAACTCACGGCTCGCCTGCAGTGACATATGCGATGCGCTCACGGCTCACCGTGTCCCCTCAATAAGAAACCAAGGAAAAGAATCGCCCACGCACGGAGGCAGCAGCACGTAGCACACTGGCCGGCGCATCGCTCTCAGTCACAGTCTCACGGGAATTTTCGCCGGCCTCCACCTCTCGGTTCTCGAAGGCGCCACCGTGACCTGCCCGCCCGGAAACACAGTGACGCACGCAGGCTGGCTGGCTGTGTGTTTCCTTGTGACGATCGAGTGAGCGACGCCGACGCGGCTTAGTTTAACCGGGTCTTGTCTTGCTCATGCATTTGGGAACGGAGCCGATCCAAGCGTTGGCGGCAAGAAACGAGAAGAGCCCCGTCCCAACCACCGCCGACCTACCGCCCAACTGCCGCGGATCTGATCGAAAACCTGGTACGAGGCGGGCGGCGCGGGATCGCCGTTGCTTTCGGGGGCAGCTGCGGTAGATCAAGCTGGGGGAAAGTGGCCGCCCAACCATTTCCTAATTCCTAGATCTCACCGGTCACAGCGGGCTCCTGTCTACTACCTCCGTCCCAAAATAAGAGTAGTTGTAGGAGTTAGGCACGGAGACTAAGGAGGAGAAAAAAAAGTAGGGAGCGTATAACAAACAAGGAGAGGTAGATGAGGAGAAAGATAGAGATATGAGTCGCATTGGAAAGCGAGAACTACCTTCTTTGTAGGACAAAATTTAAACTCCAAAACTACTTTTTTTTTTAGGAGGGAGTAAGTCTCTATTGCTAGGCGATAGGGAGGAGAGATCAGATCACGCAGGAGTACGAAGTACCCGGAGTTACGCTTTGGTTTGGGCTGAGCCGGTGCGTTCGTTGCCGGTTTGAAGCCGCGAAAACGACGGGTAGTTGTGGTGGAGTCCACGGGGATCGGAGCAAAACGTGCGGGAAACCATCTTGTGTGTGTGTGTGAATGTGCCAATGTGGGTTCGGTGTGCTCGTGCCGGCCGGCTACGACCGCCATCATAATTAATCAACGCCAAGTTGACAACTGGGGTGAGTGAAAGGACGCTACGGAATGGGCCGTGGCAACCACTAGCCGGCGCAACCAGCAGTACTGAAGCGGAGATCTCTTCAGCATCTGCCTGTTTCCATGAGCAGCCGAGCAGGGCTTTGCAGTGAACTGGTTTGCAGACCTTGGGCTAATCCTTTATTAACCCGAAAGAATTCATGTTGTTCTCCCTCCAGTCATGTTTACCTGGCGTTAAGAAACGTTGAAAACAAGCTGTTTTCTTTGTTTGAAACGTCAAGTATACCTTTCTTTTAGGGAAACATAATGGTTTATAACAAGTTTCATCAAACTGCAAAAGCGAAAGTTTGGCTAGATTTTTCCGGACTCTTTGTTTGGAGATCTACTACAGTCATACAGTGAAGCAGTCTGGAGATTGGACCGTCAACAGTTAACAACGTGGGTAGCAATTCCCAGATCCGGTCCCCTTAGTTCTTGTCGCCGGTCTGCCCCGGAAGTCCAGAGCCCTACTGGTCCAGCCTGTCTGTTTCTATGGCTGCAAGAGTTTGGTATCGACTATCTTGCGTGCGTACGAAACCTACTTTCTCACCTATCAAAACGGCCTCGTTTTGTAAGGACAGCGACCTTGATGGCTTCGAGTTCGAGCTCGACAAGAAAGCTAAAGCTGGCAGCTCCTTGTCTGGCTCTCAAGAGAGTAGAATCACCGTGCCAGAGACTTCCTGTGCCTTAAAACAGAAAACTTCACGGCCGAGGATCAAGCGTTCGTGTCTGCATACTTGTAAATCAACGACGTAGAAGCTACGCCAGGACATAAATGTATAATGGGTAGTAATTTGAACTTATAGGTTCTACTGTATATTTCAATAGTGCAACTTGAAAGAGCACGAACGATCGCCAAGATTCATCACTTGTGTTGCTTCCAAGCACGACTGCCTAATTGGTAAAAGAATGTTTCTATCATCCCCACCCTCAACAGAGCAGGACGAGACTATTTACAGAGGTTACGGACCTGTACAAAAGAATCTGTGGCAGTTTTGCCAGTTTTATGAGCGAGAGAGCCATTTTTGTTTATGATGCCATTCACACAACGAATTGCAAGCGCGCACAAGCATTAACTAATCTGTGAGTTTAACCACCTTACACAGGGTCACTGCTTCTAGGTATTATTCTAACATGAAGACCAGCTGGCGTGGGGTCTTGATGATCGGCGACCAGGTGTCGATCGTCTTCATCTTTATGATGGGCGTCAGCAAAGTGCAGGCTCAACCCTTCCTCGATGTCAGAATCGTCCATGTACCTTGTCTTGGACAAGACCTGTGGGCTTCTCCATCCGCTGTTGCTTCTGCTATTGCTTTGCTCCAGATCCTCAGCGCTTCCCTCTGATATACCGCTACTGTGCTTACTGGAATGAGGGTTTGTCAAGTATCGATTTCCAAATTCTGGAGGCTCAAGGAAACTGCCTTGTGGACCACCAGAATAAGCAGGGGCCTGATCCCACCAACGGCTATTAGAGTTCTCTTCTATATCATGTTGCTTCACTGGAGCGTTGTGGAACAGAGCACTTGATGTTGATGCCCCAAGATGACTTTGAACTCTTTCATATAACTCGTAGTCCCAGTTTCCGACTTCTCCAATTTCAGATGTTTCCCTTGCTGGTGGACTTGTGCTCATACCAGTCTCAGGGAATGCTTGCTCAAATTGGGGAGTCTCAACTGTATCTGAGTGTGGTGGATGACACATGTAATACCAGTCCAGGATATATGGATGAGTTCTTTGGTCTGTGTCGAGCAATCCCAAAGGGCCAAAGTTATAAACTGGAGGCAGGGTGGCCCCAGCATGGCCATAGATACTTTGGAGTCGTTGGAAGGTATCATCCATTTGACCTCTAGTGCCTGCCACAAAGCCCGAAGCCTCCATTGCTTGATATTGTGCAAGAGCTTGTTGACGTATTTGCCTTTCCTTGAACTTTTGGAGGTTAGATAAGAATTGTTTACCATCAGCATCTGGCTCCCATGATGGATAGACACTCTGAAAGCTGAATACAATCATGTAACACAGTTAGAATTCGTATGCTGCTCCTGGTTTAGCAAAGCCAACACAAAATCTGGTTTGAACAGCTTAGCACAGGTAACCTATTCTGATCTCGACCTCCCAACGTGCCATTCTCACACGGGCAACACTGCAACAGTGCCGCTGTGCAAGGGAGGAGCAGGTGTTTGGGGTTTTCTCGACCTGGCAAAATGGCCAGGGGCTTCCCCATAGGTCGAGTTCAGGCCCTGTCGGGCAGCAGCCCAACCCCAGGGCATGATTGGGAGTGTACCATATGCAGAGTAAAATAAATAGAACTGTTTCATTTATCTTTTGATCAGTGCTTATATTCCACTGCGTCTACAGAAGACAGAGCAGGCTAAACAGAATGTCACTTGCTTGGAATATCTTCTGATCAGTGCTAAAAATTGTAAGTGCCTAAGGCAGCTGCTCTTGGCCATACTTAGGATTTAAACACTATTATATACTACTACCTCCAATCAATTAAAATATGGGATGCTTTTATATTTTCCTAGGTAACATTTTCCCAAATCCCAAATTAAGGATTGTTTCGAAGTGACGGAATATTCTATGAATTTTTAAGGATTAAGCTCACATTTCAACTAAATCCTAAGGATTTAGGTCCTAAAACCCCTAAACAAAATGTTAATTGGTGAATTTTAGATGGTATGCATTTTACATGAACAAACAACCTAATGTTAATTGGTAAATTTTAGATGGTACGCGTTTTACAGGAATAAACAACCTAAATAAACTAAGGATCTAAGGATTTAGGTCCTAAAACCCCTTAACAAAATGTTGATTGGTGAATTTAAGATGGTATGCATCTTACAGGAACAAACAACCTAAGTAAACTAAGGCACTAACGCATAGTTCATGTGGTTAGACATAATTTTGCAAACATCGCATTCAACTGAGCAGAAGATAAGAACTTCAGACTTCAGAGCAAGCATTGCTCCAAGCCATCTAATCAACCCTTGACAGCACATTCGACGGATTTGTGATAAACCACACTGCATGCCTATAAAAAAATATAAATAATACTTGAAACTGCATATATACCTCAAGAATGATTTCTCCATTTTCCCTTGGGAGCTTCTGAGACTTTCAAGAGCATTGAATGGTGACCCGTAGTTTCTATTTCCATGTCTTTTGAAGTCAAATAAGCTTAGGCTATTGAAACATAAAAAAAATGTTAAGTATTGCAAAGGCCCAAGCAAAAATAAGGGCTAAGAAACTAAGAAAAGAAACAGCAGCAGAGAACCTGCATACATCTCCCACTCCATCTACATAAATTGTGAAGTCTGAGATGAAGCGCAGAATGTCATCAACTCGCTGTGGATAATAAGAATTCACAACTGTCAATAAACTTGGTTTGCATGAAAATCAGTGTTGAGTTAGTTCAGAAAACTACCTTTGGAACCTCACAAATGAGCAAGTATGGAGTGATGAAAATGGAGGCCATCTCCTCCAGAAGCATAATTATAGTATACTGCATGCAAAAATTGTCAAGTCACCTCTTAGTGCCATAGTTCCACATAGCCTATATGCTTATTACCCATGGTGCAAGACATAAGCCGTATAAGTAGAACTGACCAAGAGCTTAATGCGAGATACAGATTTCTAACTATGAAACGAAGCATTTTACCAGCATCCAGTGGATCTACATAACTATCTTAAATAGTTTCTAGAATAGATCAGAACTGCCTATTTTGCCATCTCTATTTATAAAAATAAAAAGTACTCCCTCCATTCGCTCTTAGAAGGAATATCTTGATCTGGGAAAATAGTCATAAGCATAATTTGACAACTAAATATCCTAACCAAAAGTTAGGAAGTATGACTTTTTCCAACCAAAATACACCTTATAAAATTGAACGGGTAGTAGAAAAGAACTTGGGAATAACTTTTCTTCTAGTATGGCAGTGTCATGCGGAATTTCACAAAAGGAGTGCTGGATACAGATAAATGGATTGAATGGAACATCCACGTTTTAAAGCCCAAATTGTATGGCATGCAGGAAATTTTTTTCATACGTTTGCCTGTTGGTAAAATATGGCATACAAACAATTCTAACCAGATACTTGAAATGAAACGCTAGAGCTGAATTAGTTACCGGAAATAATGTTTCATATTCTCTTCGCACAAGTTCGCTGCTCTCTTTACCACGCCACCGCTTTGGCATGTAATGTGTTTGGTGAACAGCAAGGCACATGGCCCCTTCTGGGTCAATTACTTGAAGCTCATCTGCCACTACTTTTCGACTTATAGCTGCTATTGTTCCAAAAATAATGGTATACCAGAGCAGATTTCTTCCAAAAATCTGCAAAAACAACATATTAGATTTTGTAAGGTGAATAAGATGCAGATACTATCCAAATAGAAAGAAGAATGCAAAACCCGTAGAAGACACGCTTGCAGATACCCCCTACAAGTAAAATGGTTTGCCATATTAAGTTGTGACCTCAAGTGTTCTGTGTTTGTTGGTAGCACAGAAAAGTGGGGATGAGGAAGGATATAACCATGCACTGAAGTCCACTAATAAATGTCGCCCTCCCACACCCTCTCCTTTGCTTTGCATTTGATTATACTTGTAGGTGATAAACACGGCCAATTTACTTGCAGGTAGGTGTTTACACTTGAAGTGACTTATAGCGGGGCATTTGCAATTTAGGCAAAGAAACAATTCAAAAAATCTTACATGCCCCTCGAGAATAGATTCACCCACAAATCCAATGATTATTAAAGCACCAGCCAAGCCACCAGAAACAAACGATACAAATTTTGCCATGATAGAAACCAGTGGGGTTGGAAATTGCTTCAAGTAATTTAAAGAATGCACTGCACTGTTGTTCATTCTGTGTCTGAAGAAATGATCGACCTGAAATGTTTGTAATCAATAAGTCAAATGATTGAGTTTAAGATCAGGAAAACAATGCACAGAAAATAATGAGAGAGAGGGGGGGAGGGGGGGTCACTTTTTGCTGCTACAATAACAGTAAAAGGAATAATGGTTTCTGAGGAAAAGCTACCTCATTATACTCCCGAAAGATCCACCTTGATAGGTTAGACCATCGTCTAGATGATGCTGTACTGGGGTGATTATAAATCTCTTCAGCGTGTCTTAGAATGACATACACCAATGGAAATATCACAAGGCAGGGTGACAGGATAATCATTGCAATGCCAACAAATATAAGTCGTTTTTTCAACACATCTGGGCTTGTCAAAAACTCTTTCCGTACACAAAATTTACTGAAAAGGGAGAATGGAGTTTCAGTAAAAAATTCACAATGAGAGGAAACCAAACCATAGCAAAATAGAACAATTTAGTGTAGCTACAAGTTTTGAACCATCCCAAAACAATATATGAATGCTTGTTAGAAAGCTACGGATGGTATACACACTGGAGGTTGGGGACGACTAGTGCTAACATAGTAAGATGAAAACCCTCACATGATCTATGTTGGAAGATATTCAGACTTATGTGAGGGAGTGGGATCCCTCAATAATTTCTTTATGGATTGACTATTTAAGCTAATGAAAGTAATGAGACTTTAAATATGATAACCTAGAAAATGTGTTAGTACAGTCTTTGTTAAGATGTAGCAATGCACACTAGAGCAGTATGTGTTATGTCAATATTTCTGTATTATACAGAGTGCCTCAAGTTACTAAAAAGAGTAAAATAATAAAGACTCCAGCTCCCCCCCCCCCCAAATTTTTTTTTCTATAAAGGTCCTCATTTATCTGGGATCAGCTCATATCCAAACAACAGCACATAAAACAAACTCATAGCTTGGTCACGTAGAGACTGAAGTATTTTACCTAACTGAGGGGGCGGGGGGGGGGGGGGGGGGGGGGGGGATCCAACGGTAGTAAGTATTTACAGGCGAGAGGTACAGACATCCTTACCTATCAAACATGCTTTGGAAGATGCACCAATTTAAGGTCCATTCAAGGGCCTTTGGAAGTATTAGATGGTTTCTCCTGCCATGCTCATGTGAACTGACAGTTGGGCCAGCTCCAGGCATATAAGAACGAATTGGAAATGAAAGAATGCCCTTATTGACCATCCCAATCAAATAATTCTCTTTCCTCATGATTCTCATGATAATATCATGCTCCGAGAGATCCCTAACAACACAAAGTTTTTGAGATTTCTGGAGCAGGACAACCTTCTCGATTATTTTGGGCCACGATATGGTCTGGATCTCAAGATCATTGACCTTAAGGCTGCATGAAGGTAAACATAATATGTCAAGCCATTCCTATGAGCTAAAAGAAACTTAAGCATGAAACACGAAAAGACAAGTTACCTATCATAGTAGAATTGACGAACATTGAGCGTACTTTTTAACTGTACAAAGAACTTGAGGAAATTGGTAAGTCCATAGCTTGTCAATATGACCATTGAACCAATGGTTATCATTTTGGGCAATGTGAAGGGGACTAATGGGTCATGCTTAATGACATTCATCAGATCACATGGTTTCTCCCCAGATTCAAGTGCCTCCACACCGCATTTCAAATGAATAAGGGTATCCCAGTCAACAAATAAGAAGAAGAACCCAATACAGCATACCATAAAAAGTACATTAAGTATCTCTATTATCCATTTTGTAATAATACACCTGAGCCCTTTTGCGCAGAAATATTCATAAAGCCTTTCAAAGAAAATATCCAAGTCAGGAATCGGTTCTTCTTTGAAGCCTTCACCATGGAGAAGTCCGGATGGGCTCTCATTTCCAGAACTCGGCAATCGTCGGTAGTCTGACAACTCTATTTCAGGTGGGATATCAACAAGTAGTTGTTCTGATAATGGGGATTGGCTTCTCCATGGCCAGTTAAATCTTGTCTGTGCATGTGTGTCCTTCGAAAGGAAGGACATCATTCATGAAAACAGAAGGCAGGGGCAGTTGATAACTCCCTTGCCATGCCAGACGTATGCACCTACACGCGCAAACAAATTATCCACATTTTGCATAACACTGTTTTCCATTTAGTAGAGGTACAATAAATTCAGTGTTCCTTCAGCACTCACAAATACGGCAAAATCACTAAACTGAACAAATCAAGCAAAATGTAAAAGCATTACTATTTGAATCAGCAGACATGCCAAAGTTGAGTCCTGAACTAGCTTAAGCAACCACATTTGGAAGGCATTAAAACCAAATTGTAAAAGCTACTAGTAGCTATTAGTTCAGAGCAGATGTAATTTTCCTACATCACAGACTAAATATCTACCAGCTTAACCTCTGTAAGCAACAATAGTTGCAAACCAAGCTAAACAATCCATAAGTTCATTCCTCCGTATTGATATATTTGAAAAATCGAATCCACTGACATTATTAGCCCAAACGTAATTGGGCAACACCTATCAGGATATATCCCTTCACACCCCCACGTCATCCGCGAAAACCAATACGGCGTCCCGCGCCACGAGGTTCGGCAGCTCGCTAACAGGTTGCGAGCTAATTTCCAGCAAAGCCTCTACTCTCCAGCCCGCCCCACCAAGCCACCACCCAACACAAGACCGATTCAACCACCAGAGTTCTCCGCCAATAATCGCCAAAGTCGGGGGGACCAAATCGAACGAGTTCCGCCAATCTATCCACACAATCGCCAAACAAAATTAAAATCCAAGGGAAGACATAGAGAAGCTGCACCGACCTGGGGAGCGCCGGCGATCGCCGGGCGCGAGCGCGATGGTCGCCGGGTTGGGGGGAGGCGCGCGGGGGTAGCGGGGGACCGGAGGCTTGGCGTGAGGAGGTGACCCGCGGTGGACTGGCGGCGCTGGGGCTTGGGGGGGTCTGGGGTGGGGAAATCGCACGAGGTAGGGGAAGGAAGACGAGTAGACGGCAGGGAAGGAAGGCGAAGCAGGGGGGACGGGGGAGGGCGTGCGTTTCAGGAGACGTGACGGGATCGGGAAGGGGAATCGTAGGGAAGGGGATCGTTTTGTTCGTTCCGTTTATCCGCGGGTTTCGTGTTGCGTTAATCGCCAAGGAATTGGGAATCGCAATGGCTTGCGCATTGGGGCCCGCCGGATTGTTAGTTTATTTGATCACTGTTATTAAATGTTAATCACTGCCCCCCTGTGGTCCCAGGGCTTTCATCTTCTTTTAGAAAGGAGGAGAAAAAAAAAGAAACTGCGAGGACGAGCACGTCAACACCTAGCGAGAAAAAGAATGGTACACGTCAACGTTTATCTTTTTTTACGAAAGAGATTTTGATGGACAGCGTGTGGCCGTGTAACATACTGTATGTTAAGGTGCTCGAAAAAATCTTTGTTCGCAGGCAAACAATGCACCAGAGGGCTTTGTCATTGCAGTAGCGTAGGTTAATGCTACTCCTGCTCCGTATGACACATTGCGAATGTTACCGAGTAGTAGGGGCTACACGGTAAGTAACCAGCTAAATCACCTTGCCGTGTTAGTACACGTTGGCGCACGTGCCCATGCGGCTAGACGTGTCTCCTTGCGCACAGCTTCCGGGGCCAGCCACGCATCCACCCCGAGAAGGCCAAAAGCCCAAAACACATGCTCTCTCTCTGAGCGCGCGGCATGCGCTGCAGGGCGGCGTCGGCGCGTCGCTCGTGCGCTGCTGCAGCTGCTGCTGGGAGCACGGGCGGTGGGTGCCAAGCACCGCCTCGGCGCCAGGCCAGAGAAGTGAGTTGCTGGGCTTTAGAGCCCGGAGCACGGCTGATGCCTGATGGTATGGGCCGATTATTAGGGCCGTGTGAAGCTAAACATATTGGCCCCCGGAGTCCTAACCTCTGAACGCAGCTTGTATCAAAGCACAGCGCCGTCTGACACCAGTCACCAGTCATCAGTCATCACTCATCTCACATTTTTTCTTCTTAAAAAAAGAGAGAGAGGAAGGAAAAACTGCCAGCTTATATGCTGTTCGGTTTGAGCAAGTTGCCGTAGCCACAGTGCTGCAGACATGAAAACATGTCATGTAAGATACAAAACGGGGAAATAAATTGGGTGCGCACGGTGCGCACCGTGGCCACCGTGCGCACCCCTGCCTCAGTGTCCCTGCGACGTGGGTCTGAGCGAGTGAGAAATGAAATGCACTTGTTTTTTGATAGTGATTTCTCCTCCGATACTAATGGAGACTACTCAGCCTCACGTCGCAGAGACACAGTGGCGGGCGTGCGCACGGTGGCCGCGGTGTGCACCGTGCGCACCCAATTATTTTCCCAAAACGGAACGTCGCCACTGATGGATAAGCATTGGTCCATCTCATTATTAAGCACACTGCACACACCAGAGACCAATATTTGCAGATCAACAGCACGAGTCAGCTACCGCTCAGGATCAGAGTACTCATCGTGCTACTGCTGCAACGGCGCCGCTTTGCTCCTGATGGGTGATTGCTTTCTTCAGTTCATCACAGAACGCGGGGCATTCCTTGCAGATTGCTGCCTCATTTCTCTGTCAAAGCAGTACTGATACATGTCAGGACGTTATCCTGGAGTGAAGATTGGTTCATTCAGCGATCCGCAGGTTTGGCTATAGCCTGGAGTGGCGTAGCCAACCCCAGGATCGTCCCAAAATACTCTGACATGTCCACCCCCTTCTCCCCAACATCTGCTGGAAGCCTCCACTCGAACCGGTGTAGCAAGGTCGCGAGCATGAGATGCACCATACGGTCAGCCAGCGGCATCCCAGGGCAAATCCTCCCTGCCGGACCCAAACGGAAGCAGCACAAAGTCCTTGCCCCGGAAGTCCATCTCCTTCTCCAAGAACCTCTCCGGCATGAACTTCTCCGGCTCGGACCACAGCTCAGGGTCCTGCCCGATCGCCCACACGTTCACCAGGACGCGCGCGCCCTTGGGCACCGTGTGGCCTCCGATCTCCGTCGCCGTCTCGGCCTGGCGGGGCAGCAGGAGCGGCGCCGGAGGGTGGAGGCGAAACGTTTCCTTCACGATGGCCTGGAGGTACTTGAGCTGGCCGATGTCGGATTCCTCGACCTCTTGCTTGGAGCCGATCACTTGCGCGAGCTCGTCCCGAGCCTTCGTCATTGACGAGGGGTTCTGTAACAGCTCGGCCATCGCCCACTCTACCGTTGCTGCGCTCGTGTCACTACCGGCACTGAACAAATCCTGAAGGAATATCCCAAAGTCTCAGGTGAGGAACGTTTATCTCAAGATACCGTGTCAATATCATGCAACAGCACCGTAAAAGCACAGTATACCGTAAGCAGTGAGAGCAGCGTTTGCCGATAGAATCCCCGACCGTCCTCCGCACCGCGGTAGTCGAGCAGCAAGTCGAGGAAGTCGTTCTTGGGGGGCTC
Organism: Urochloa ruziziensis; assembly: GCA_015476505.1. Classification (NCBI taxonomy): domain Eukaryota; kingdom Viridiplantae; phylum Streptophyta; class Magnoliopsida; order Poales; family Poaceae; genus Urochloa; species Urochloa ruziziensis. The sequence goes on from CM027118.1 coordinate 9,170,297, forward strand.
CCCGGCGGCGCGCTCCTGCAAGCGCCGCTCGATCTGCTCGTCAAAAATGGCATGCAACCTGTCGAACACCCTCCCGAGGCGCGCCCTCAGGCGCTGCGGATCAAGCGGCGCGAGCACGGGGAAGAAATCGGACACGTTCGGCACGCCGACGGCCACCGTGAACTCCTCGATCACGCCCTTGAACGCCCCCGACGCGGCGCGGTCGTCGAGGTCCGCGAGGTCGGCGGAGAAGATGGCGCAGGAGAGCATGTTCAGCGCCGTCGTGAATGCCGCGCGGCCGACGTCGACGGGCGCGCCCTCGCGCGCCAGGCGGGACACGTACGACGCGAGCCGCCGCACCTTGTCCCGGCGGATCGGGCGGTGCGCGTCGAGGCGGCGCGGCGCGAAGAGCTCCGCGGAGCACACCTTGCGCAGGGCGCGCCACCGGGGGCTCGCCGGCGGGAGCCAGCCCACGGAGTGCTCGCCGTGCGCGCGCGCGCGTGCGGCGTCCGGGACGGAGCGCGACGAGAGCGCGGCGTCGTGGCGCTGGAGCACGTCGCGGGCGGCGGTCGCGGAGGAGGCGACGACCGTGGTGACCGCGCCGAGGCGGAGCGTCATGAGCGAGCCGTGGCGCGCCGCGAGGCGCGCGAGGGAGCGGTGCGGTGCGGCGCCGAGGTCCAGGAGGTTGCCGATGAGCGGCAGCGGGCGCGGGCCTGGGGGCAGGTTGTGGCCGGCGCCGGCGAAGAGGAGGCGCAGGAGGTACAGGGAGGAGACGACGAGGACGGCGCATGCTGCGTAGACGAGGAGGAGCTCCATGGTGATTGGTGAGCGCCGTAGCACGTGTAGATTATTACTAGGCGACCTGCTGTTGCAAAGGCACCTATGTAGGTGTGGCGGTGTGATTAGTGGAATAGCGCACGTCATTATTCTCGTCGGAGTTCACTAGGAGATTCCTTTCGTCGCCGTTTTGGACTGCTGCTAACTGCATGACGTTCCTCCTGGCCGCGATTAAATGATTGATTGAGTAGGGATGTTAACAATCACACGCATAGAAACAGTAGCTTTGTGGGCGTAATCTGGCCAACAAAACCTGTCACTGTACTCCCTCCGTCCTAAGTCCAGAAAGAAAGTCGTTTTATAGTTCCAAATTTGTTTAAAAAAGAAGTTCGTTCTCACTTTGTTTATAGCACTAATACAATTGTATCTCTATCTCTCTCCTCCCCAGTTTTTTTCATTTTCTATGTACTTCCTACTTTTCACCTCTCCTTACTTCCGGTGCACAAGCCATGTTTAGTTCCCACCCGAAATATTTTCATCCATCACATCAAAAGAGAATCTTTGATGCATGAAGTATTAAATGTAAACGTAAAAGGTGAAAAGTTATATGGATAGACTGTAAATAGCGAGACGAATCTAACCAGTCTACTTAATCCATGATTTGCAACAGTAGTGCTACAGTAATCATCCGCTAATTATGGATTAATTACCATCTACTTACCATCGTTAGATTCGTCTCGAGATTTCCAACCTATCCATATAACTTTTCACATTTTTCGTCTCTATTTACTACTTCTAAATTGATAAAATCACAACCTAAACAATCTTCTTTTCGGACGGAGGGAGTCAAAAATTTCATCAGCAGAGTGCAGATTTCGTCAGCAGAGTGCAGAGAAGTCAAAAATGGATTTTCTCTGACTTTCCTCCTGTTCTGAATCTGCACGGAGAGGCAGAGCACTTGCATCCGCCCAAGAGGCCAACACAGCAGCAGCGCGTCAGCAGAGGCGCACGTTCTCTGTCCTCCAGACACGGTTCATCCTCTGGATGAACTCCTCCGCCCGCACCATCAGCTCATCCTCCTCTGCATCCTCCTCAGCAGCAACGGGCATGGACTCTCCCTCAGCTCCGCTGTTCTTCTCGCTATCCGCCAACTGAGCACCGGCTGCGTTAACCTCGCCCGCTTCGGCGACGCACTCGCCGGCGCGGCCGCGGGTGGCGGCGATGTCCATGGCAGCGGCTGGATCCTCTTGTCCTACGCTGCCTTTTCCCTCTCCGTGTACCTGGACACTAAGCAGGGGTTCAGCTTGGGCAGCTTCCGAAGCGCAATAATCTTGATGGCCGTCAGTGTCCAATTCTGACGAGCAGCCGCGGCCGCCGAGGACGAGGACGGCGATGATGAGATTGGAGACGCAGAATGCCAGGAGCGAGGCACTGGGCGACGCCCCAGGAGCGATCAGCTCCACAGTCGAATTCAGCATGTTTTTATGCAATCTTGGTTCTTGGAAGAGGACAGGTACAGGTGGGACGATGGCAAGTATGCGGCTGGGTATTGTTGAATGGATGGAGGATGGTGACGATCTTGGCGCCTCGGGCCTTTTTATATCCATGGAGTTCGAAGCACCTGAATTGTGCAGGGGAAGATTCTGCCCCGTGGACCCAGGGTCGTAGTCTTCCCGCACAATTTCTTGATATCCAAGCTGCTGAAACGTGTCAACAATCAACAAGCATTGGAGCAGTTGTTGGAACGACAAAAGACAGTCATCGTTTTATCTCCAAAGGCTGCAAGTGGAGGTGAGCACATGGGAGGAATGCCGGAGACCGCGAGCCTTCCCGGGGAAGAAAGCGAGGAGGGTTGGAATTGAACCTGGAGTGCAGTCAAATAACCAAATTGTTTGGGTTGGTAATATGGGCCTTTAGTCTGCTTCTGCCGATTCACCAATGAGCCCCCAATTGGAACATGCTCTCATGGGCTTTTAGCTTGACGGAGCTATTGGGCCGAGTCCGTTTACAATTTTTAGACTCTTGTTTTTTTAGAATAATGGTTGGATTTTATTAACACGTTACTTTTACGTCCATCCCTTAAACAGGACACTCTTGACGAAAGGGAAAAAAACACACAGAAGTTCGCAGCAGGAGCACCCAGCGATCCTCGCCGCCGCCGACCGTCATTGCCGCAGGCCGAGGCTCAAGCTATTTTTTTAAAAGATGCAGTTCCGTTTAGATGACGTAGCAACAAACTATTAGCTGTGCTTTGAACTAAGTAGTGCATCAGCCAACTTTTAGCGGCTAACTATAGAGCTAAGGGATCTAAGAATGGACTAAATCCAAAGCTCTACACTGCATGATACAGCATAATGTACTCCAAGCATCGAAGCACGACAAGTCATTCTAACAGTTCAGATTTTACTAACTTTATAGAAAAATATCATAATTTATGCTACCAGATAAATATGCTGTAAAAACATTTTGTGGTGAACATAATGATACCGATTGTGTACCATATATTGATATTTTTTATATAAATCTAGTTAAACTCTAGATGGTGCAACTTAAAATAAGATTTAAAACAACTTTCTTTTTAGGATGATGAGAAGTACAGTACATGACAGCCAAGATAAAATTACAACGATTTTTTTTAGTAAAGCAGTACTGGACCGCCCGGGAACTCGATCGGTGCCGGGAACTGGGTATCCGACCAAGCTCACCCGTCGAGATCGAGGAACCAAAAGTGCTGCAGTATGTGTACTGACAGTCGGGTGATGTGACAAACCGCACCCAGCGCCGTGACGTGCCAGTTCCCCTATCATTCAGTTGACCTAATTATCTTATTAGGCCAGTCTCAGTGGGAGTTTCATCAGCATTAAATAGACTGCCATGTCAGCATTTTTTATGATGTGGCAGTGTATTAATGAAGAGAGATGTGAAATAAGTTTCATCCTCATAAAACTCTCTCTACACGGTACTCTAGACAGCTTGTGTCTTGCATGTTGTCTTGAGAACAACACGAGATGAAACTTTGCATTGAGAGGGTGTTTCATCATAGTTTCAAACTTCTCTTAGATGATGTGTCACTTTAGATAAGTGTGTCGATAAAACCCTCACCGAGACTGGCCTTAGGGCAAGTACAACAGTGTCTACGGCTTGCTGTCTTTTCACCCAAACAGACAGCTTGAACAGACAGATTGTACAATGGCTTGTCTGTTTGGCTGTCTGTAGAGTGTTTAATGCATCTATAGTCTAATAAAAAATTAATGATCAAGTGTAAATTTGATCCTTGCATACCATTTTCTGGCTTCTTTGAGACAATGTGCACAATGTGCAGTACTGCAGTGTATGCGGTTTGAGATAATGCAATCTTACTATAAAGACTGAAATGTAATTTTGTATTTTACTTCATATTCTTCTTACTTTGCCTAAAGGGCTTTTATTTGGAAACTATCTTTCACAAGTATCTTAGTGCAAAATTGCAAGGGCCAAATCACAAAAGAGCAATTCCCGTGGCTTCTCCAATCTTCCATCCCTGTCTCTCGTCTGTTTCTATCCTCTCTCTCGATGTCTCTTCTTGATTCCCCACGGTGAAAACTCCAGCGGCCGGCACAACACAGGGCAACAGGGAGGGACACCACACAGCAGCCGGAGCGACGGCGTCCCCAACTCTAAACGGAGCGGATTTGCGCTGGGAAGGGGCACGACGTGATGCAGCCAGAGGCGCAGCATGGTGGTCGCCGCCGGCGGGAGACGCGATGCAGATAATGGCCTGCGCGACGAGAGGGGCAGGTGAGTTGATGTCACACTCGATCTGGAGGAGATGGCGCCGGCTTGTACAACGGCGCGAGGAGTCGTCGACGGTGGAGCTCGCTGAGGCCCGACAGTGGAGCTCGCGGCCGCCCTTGCCCGTCCGACAGTGGAGCTCGCGCCTCCTGTGGTCGTCCGGCGGGAGAGCTTCGCGTCATCCTTCTCTTCCCCAAATCCTCCTGCGCGCAAAGGGATCCCGGCCTCCGGCGCCTCCCCGCATCGCTTCCTCCAACGGGTTCCGAGCCGTCGCCTGGGCCTCGGAGCACGAGCCGAGCTCGTAGATGAACGAAACGTCGAGGCCGCCGTTGCTTCGGGCGCGCGAGGGGTTTTCTGCAAATTTTACTTGCATGGCGCCGGATGTCCACGGCCGTTGTACATGCCCTTACGCCGCCCCAAAAGAGCCAGCTTTGACGCAATCATTTCCGAGCATTGTCCATGTCGGCATTGGCGCATTGCCAAAATGCATGCTTTCAGTTTTCAGAAGCGCGCAACTCCTTGGCCTGCTCCTGTAGTTCCAAAAGAGCAGCCTATGGACTATGGAGCAGGGCATCACATGTGCACGCCTGGAGCGACGTACTGTATTGTGAGTCCCGAGCGACGTACTGTATTGTGAGTCCCGCGTGATGTGGTCGACTCGTGAATTGCAAACTGGTCCTGTGCCGATCACTCCAGTCCATGGCTTCGCGTGGCAGCGACGAGCGAGGTCCGGCCTGTTTAGTTGTTTCGCGAAAATTTTTTCGAGTGTGTTCCCTCACATGCATGACATATTAAATGTAGTCGAAAAAAATAACTCATTATATGGATGAAGTGTACTTCGTGAGACGAATCTAATGAGCCTAGTTAGGTCGTGATTAGACAATAAATTGCTACAATAAACATGTGCTAATGATGGATTAATTAGACTCGTTAGGTTCGTCTTGCGATTTAATGATATAATCTGTAATTAGTTTTGTAATTAGTCTATATTTAATATTTTAAATGTGTGCCCGACATACTCGAAAAAATTTTCAGTCTCAGTCTAAACACAGCCGAAAGGTCCACCTGTTCACGATGGAAAGGCAGAGAGGGCCAGAGTAGCTAGCTCGGTCTTGGGCTACGGCCATGTTTAGTTCCCACCCGAAATATTTTCATCCATCACATCAAAGGAGAATCTTTGATGCATAAAGTATTAAATGTAAACAAAAAAGGTGAAAAGTTATATGGATAGACTGTAAATTGCGAGACGAATCTAATGAGTCTACTTAATCCATGATTTGCAACAGCAGTGCTACAGTAATCATCTGCTAATTATGGATTAATTACCCTCTAATTACTATCGTTAGATTCGTCTCGAGATTTCCAACATATCTATATAACTTTCCACCTTTTTCGTCTACATTTACTACTTCTAAATCGATAAAATCAAAACCCGAAATCTTTTCACGAAATGTTTTCGCGAACTAAACCCAGCCTACGGCGCTACGCGGCTAGACGCCGAGGTCCCGCCCGTCCTGGTACACGGCCACGTCTCCGTCATCCCGTGGACGACAGAGCGAAGAGCTGAGGTGGGCGGCTTGGACTGGCGCGAGGAGACGCGACGCCACTCGCCCGGCAGCGGCGGCAGTCCGCTCTGCCGAGTCCACTATCCACAGGCTACGGGAGGCACCGCTGCTGACAAATCGCACTAGTACACTCTGCGCTGAGCCCCTGACTGCCTGCCTGAGCTGCCTCTGCGCGCATGCAATGCAAGGGCCCGGATCGCCACGCCGACCCCTTTCTCCGAGCATGGCTTGCCGCATGCGACGCAAATAGGCAGCTAACAGCAGAGCCCACCGAGCCGGTGCGCTCAGCTCTTTCTGTTCTCCGATCCGGCCCCTTGCATTGCATTGGGATTGGGACAAGGGACTTTGGAGAACGGAGACCAGGCGGCGACGGACGCGATCATGCGTGCCTGTTTGCGAGCAGGGGCCGGGCCGGCGGCCGCCTGCCGTGGTCTATAGGCGGTGGTCCTCGTTGTCCACGGCCGGGGCCAGCAAACCAGCAAGAGGTCTCTGTTGCCTTGCGGGATCTTGCGTGCGTGCACCGTGGGTGTGCTGGATCATTCATCATTCCTGGAGACATGGGACGTATCGCCCGCCCAGCGATCTGTATCCGGCCCGATGGTGACAGATCCATCAGTACACTACTGCAGATTGTAAGGGAGTCGAAGGACTAGTAATTTCGTACACATTCAGAGACGAGCAGGGTATTAGCATGGATTTAAGATGTTTGGGTACGTACTCTAATAACCTTGGCGCTTTTCCAACAGAAGTACTCCGTATATATAGATGTTTCTTAGGGCAAGTACATTGGTGTCATCTCATAGACGGTCTCATGCATTGACACGTAATTTTGAGACGACTTAACAGGTAACTCATCGTGCCCTCGCCGCCGCCCGAGCGCGCCGGCGGAAGCCCGCGTGGGCGTGAGGACGGCGGCGGTGGGGCGCTCCTCTTCTCCGCCTTGGATCTGCCCGTGACTTCCATGGCGGCGGCGGCGGATGGCGATTGCGGCGAACGGCGGTGACGAGCAAGATCCGGCCTCGCAGTCGAGGCCCCTATGGGGCGACGACGTCGGGAGTTTAAGAATTAGTGGGCGAGCAGGAGCGGCGATGCGCTATTCATGGGGCGAAGTGATGGCCGGGACGACGACTGGGCCGAGGGGAGCATGAGTGCTCACCCTTCCATGGATCTGCGCTTCTTCCCCAGGCTTGAGACCCGACCATTGCCGGCTATGGTGGCCGCCGTCGGTGCCGCCGTGGGATGCCTCACTCCCTCGTTACCAGGTTTTCTCTGTGCTTCATCCTCGCGTGGGCCTGTTCACCACCGTTTGATGGGTGTGGGTATGGCAGCCATGGCCGCGGTCTCGCCTCCGGCAGGTCCTTGAGACCCCTTATAATTTCTAGTTGTGAGGCCTAGAGGTCGAGAGATGTCCCGCGGTGGTGATGATATGGTCGTGCAGGAGCTACAAGCGAAAGCTTTACCTGACTATTGTGTCGGTGGTAGCAACGACGACGTCATTGTTCGTCCCTCCCTGGAGGCGTTGTTGTTATGCATTCTGCAAGGTCAACAGTCTTCCAGGTGAAAACCTTACTCCGGCTCGCCGGATAGGCGGCAACGGCGTCTTCAACGTCGTATCCTTCTTTGAGGCGTCGCTTTGGGAGTCTTCGGCCCTGACATTCATTACCTAAAGTGGAGCCTATTGTACAAGTCAAGACGTGTATTCCAAGTATGACACCAAAGTTTCTAAGCAGACGGTGGATGTGATGATTTGGTGCTGCATAATGACAACGCAGGTTGAAGCATAGACGAAGAAGAAAAATGGAGAGTCTTCAAGCTTTTTGTTTGTTTTAGAGTTTTCTTGTGTTTTTGAGTTCCTCACTGTCGATGATTAGAGTCTAAGGACCCTCTGTAATACCTTTGGCCGTATATATCCAACATGTGAATATAAAAGGCTGGATTTTATCCTTAATCTAAAAAAATGAACATCACAGTTACCTTCACGCACACAATAATAATGGGAGAAATATTTAGCTCTACCGTACACCATGGCAACAGGTAGTGGTTCTGTGTGCATGTACACCTAATCCTGGAAATGGTTGAAAAACCGCACCAAGCCCAGATCATAATCATCGCCGTCACTCCGCCACCCAAACCCATTTATACTCGCAACCGTCACTATGCCACCCAAACCAACCTGTACTCATCGCCGTCCCTCTACCACCCAAACCAAAAACTCTGGTTTGAAACCATTTCTGCAGCCCGTCTGAGGCAAAAGCATGGCAGCGTGCTGCTGTAGGGATGGCGTCGAGCGCCCAGGTGGGGTCACGCAGTGCTTGTAAGGATTGGCGACGACGGCGAGTCGGCGAGGCCCCGGCGGTGCGGCGACGGCGAGCCTCCGGCGGCACGCCCCTGGCGGCGCGGTGGGTGACGAGTACGAACTCGATCCGTGCGGACTGAACGAGAAGCAAGAACCACTAGGCCCAAATCAAATCGATCTAGTTCATTTTCCGTGGACAACTAAACTGGACCGAACTACAAAGAGGCTAACCAATTTTCCACGCCCAACCGGTGAACGCTCAAGCTAAAGAAACCGATTCCCACTCAACCACTTCCAGGATTAGTACACCATGGCAAATCTAAATCGAATACTTCAATTTTCCAAGATAATGAGTGGAGGAGAAATGTTTTACCTGACCACCGATCATTTTATCAACCTACTCTTTAAAAACATTACACACTAAGAAACAGGAGATATACTGAAACCTTTCCAACATTGCAATGTCGTTGTACCAACCAATAAATCATCAACATAATAGTCAAATAATCATGAGCCATAGGAAAAGTTTGAACAATGAAAGCAAACAAAAAATTGTGTCCAGGCTATTCATCTGGACACACATTTGCAATTAACAATTAAAGCCATCTATCGAGTAGACGAGTATCAACATTCACCACAAACGATTGCAGAGGAATCAGGAAGAGAAAGGGGAAATCTCTTAGCGCACACCATCGATGCTTCCCCCGCCTGTTCTTGCGGATGTGGTTAGGAGACTGATCGACGGCAACGAGAGGGAAGACACAAGATGCCAGCGTGGGTAGGACGTACGAGCGGATCCGCCGGCGACCATCGGCGGCAGCACCCACGACGGTGCCACCATCGGCACCGGACGAGTCGGCTCCCTCGCTCTCCGAATCCAACGGGGACGTGGTCCTATTTTTGCGGGCTTTGCGGCGCCGCCGGCGCTCGCGGGCTGGCCGCGTAGGCCCGCTTCACCGACGCGGACTAATTTGCGGCGCTTTGCGGGTTTGCCCAGCGGGTTGGCGGAAAAGCCCGCCCCGGTTGCATCCCTGCAACTGTCCATCCTCGTTGAGATGGATCCCAGCGGTGGCCGTTGGCACTCCAGTAGTTGGGTTCGCCGCTCACGCCTACTATACTCTCGTGCAACTTGTACGATGCGCACGGTCCACTGCAGGAATAAGAACGTACAGTCCTGAGCGCAGAGCAAGCCATGTTGCCCTGTTTCCATCCGTAAAGGTACGTACACCCATGCTTTATATAAAAAAAAAGAGTACGAACCCATAGTGCTACTGTAACTCGTAAATTTCATCTTGAACGGCAGCACTTTTCCATATACTATCGCTTATCAAGCCACGATCGCATTCGTGCAAAAATGGACGGTGGGCAGTTTTGTGCCTTGTCCATCAGGTAAACGGATAGGTGCGCACGCATCTAAAATTACCGAACTCGCTCGTTGACGTTGCATGCGGCTCTGAATCGGGACGATCGATCTGACCGTGTTGGTCCTCGATGGGGCCGGGCTGTCAATGTGCTTTGGCGGTGGCCGGTACTGTACCCGTCCCTACGGGCATCAATGCGATAGACGCAAGGACGTACCGACACAGGCGCGAAGGTTAGGTGCCAGTTCTTCAGTACACGTACGCGTCTGTATATCTGTATATATACAACGGCCTGCTACCTGTTCACTCAGCGAAGCATGGGTCTTGACAAGGAACCGAGAGCGAATTGGCCATGCTGCTAGAGCTTCGTCCTCTGCTTATTACTCAGCCGAGAGCGAACGAATTGGCCATGCTGCCTAGAGCTTCGTCCTCTGCTTCTTCATGCATGGGCTCATCGGGTGACGACGAGACGACCTTTGCTTTCCCTGCACGATTGAAGCATGTGCAGCCGCATGCATGCACGACCAGCCGTTAGCCGTCTGCGTCGACGAGTAAAGGTCAGGTTGCTGTTCTGGCTGGAAGTGGTTCATGCATGATGAGACGCCGGAGGGGGCCTTTCACTGGTTGGATTGAGCTGCTGCCCGTCCAACCAGTTTGCTGATCAGCGTGCACCGGTACGTGTAGCGCTAGGAGCTGCTGCCACCTGCATGCGCGGCGCCGCTGAAACGCCACTACCAACGGATTGAGATTCAGAACCGGAAATGAATTGTGCCATCTTCCTCTCTAGAGATAGCTAGAACCGGAAATGAAATGGCACAGTTCTGGACTAGAACAAGGATGTCAGAAACGGTGGGCTCTGACCATTTTGTGCAACAGCCGCCAGCTGGTATACTCTACGTAGAAGTCTTTTTTTTCTAAACATGGCCCTTGTTTAGTTCCAACACGAAATCTTTTCACCCATCGCATCGAAGAAGAATCTTAGATACATGGAGTATTAAATGTAGACGAAAAAGGTGAAAAGTTATATGGATAGGCTGTAAATCACGAGACGAATCTAATGAGCCTACTTAATCCATGATTTGCAATAGTAATGCTACAGTACCATCCGCTAATTATGGATTAATTACCCTCTAATTACCATCGTTAGGTTCGTCTCGAGATTTCCAACCTATCCATATAACTTTCCACTTTTTCGTCTACATTTACTACTTCTAAATCGGTAAAATCATAACGCGAAATCTTTTCACCGAAAAGTTTTCGGGAACTAAACACGGCCCAGTAGAAATCGATGTCAGTTTGCTGGATGAGGTACGGCGACATCGATGGTCTTTTTTTTAGAGTCAACAGGGGGAGAGCATATACCCACCTGAATACCTGATATCGATGGTTGCCAAGTTTCAGACATCAATCCTGAATTCTCCGTTGTTCAACAATAGAACAAACGATTGCTTTAGGACCAGCGTACTGCAGGGAATGTGAGTGGAAGCCGGGACCGTCGCTTTGGCAGCAGCAGTGCTTACTCAGCCTAGGGGCAATGACAATGCATGAATCATGTACAGAGGCTAGGAGGCATACAGGCATACAGATGATCATCCTAGCTTTCTTCTTTGTTTCCTTTCTTTAATTTCTCTCTTTTTCCTTTTCCTGCAAAGAGAGTACAGACGGAGACGGTACAGTGGCATGACACAATGACACAGATGCAGCTCACTGCTCCGGTATGTATTAGTTCTTTTTTAGAAAAACCACCGGCATGTATTAGTACACACCAGATGATCAGGCGTGTAAATTCTTTTGCTTCCTCTTGTTGGTGCAGGTATATTGTGAAAGGGCCTCTAGCTGGATTGGTTAGATGGTCTGAGTAGCACTCCTTAGATCCTGAGTTCGACTTCTCGTGGGAGCGAATTTTAGTCTGGGGTTAAAAAAATCCCCTCGTCTGTCACCACGCCAAAACACAAGCCATAGGTTCGGCTCAGGTAGTAACTGTGGTTGGTTTGGGCCACTCCTACGTGGGGTAGTTGCAGCGGTCGCTAGCCCAATGGCTGTCTCACAAAGGGTTACAGACCCCTGTGTAAGGGTGGGTGGGCAGAGGTTCGGAGGTTTTCTTGGCCTGCGTGATAAGGTCTTCTCTTAGCAAAATGCCCGGGGGCTGTTTTACCCCCGCATTTTGAGTTTTTTTTTTTTTTTTTTTTTTTTTTTTTTTTTTTTGCTGCAGGTATACTTACATGAAACTACCCATTCTCGTTTCAATGACAAATCATCGATTTACACGAGGTTCTCTCTTTCAAACTCTGTATTTTTTTGCCCCCACAATATCTTCTTTCCATTTATCTCTACCGTTCTCCATCCTCTTGGCTGTGTAGCTCAGCAGCTGCGTGGACAAATCATCCCCACGCACTGACGCACTGCACCCCAATAGAGTGTGGACTCGAAACCGGAGAGGATATGATGACCGACACAGGGCAATGCCATCTTCTTCGAAACTATAACAACATTTTCAAACATCTTCAATCACTTCACTTGTGTCTGTCACGAGTCGCGACTTCTGGAGAGGCAAATGCAAGGGGGTGTTTAGACGGTGGAACACTGTTGATGGAAATGTCACATCAAAAGAAATGTATCATTTAGTAGTAAACGTGGACTATTAATAAAATAAATTACAGATCTAGTAGTAAACGTGGACTATTAATAAAATAAATTACAGATCTAGCGAGAAAAAAACGAGACGAATCTAATGTTTTCGTCTATATTTAATAAGCATGTAAAATTAGTTTGATGTGACATTTTGATGGAAATTTTTCAAAGAAAGATGTAAGATTACACCTCGTCACTCCCACGTGTCGTGTACAGTATTGTACAAGGTTCCCAAAATTAATGACCTTTCAATTCCTACGGTGTCAGGTGGGCCGGTTCTTCAGCGCAACGACAACAATTTTTTTCTTTCTCACATAATAAACATAACGTATCCGAAAATCAATAGACTTTCGACGCAGTGCAGCGAAGCAAAGACTCGCTATCAGCAGCAAGGAAAATGACAATGCTGGTTCGTTTACTTCAGTCACAGGTACTCCTCCGGTGCCAAAAGGAATCCAAACTCTCATATAAGTCAAACATTTTAATTTATTTTTTACATAAAATTACAAACATTTTGTTTTTAGAATTAGTATAAAAATATATTCATAATTAATCTAATAATATTAATTTTTATAATAATATTAGTATTATTTTGTATAGATTTAATCAAATTTAAAATTGTTTAATGTCGTAAAATGCGAGAGTAGGAAGGAGTGAATACACTGCTCACGGAAGTCGTCTGCTCATGCGTTGAACTTAAACTTGCTACTAATTAATCCTGACGATGTTTCCTATGTAGTGAAAAATCAATATCGGCCTCCACATCGTCAAATGTACGCATCTTTTGATCCCGATACAACACCTAAAATCAATTTCAGCCTGTACATCGTCAAAAATGTACCAGCATCATGCTGTGGAAAACAGCGAGTTTTACCACTTTGGCTCCGACGATTCCACGTACCTCTGGTCAGGGCTCCCCGAGCGCTGCCGCCTTGGCCCTCTTGCTGGTCCTGGCGTTGTGGCCTCTGCTCTGCTGCGCGGTTTGACTTGGACTCGCATAAGCAATCACCAATCAGCCTGCGCGAGTCATTCGCAGACGTCGTCCGATCCTTGGCTCCTTGCGCGGTGCGAGTCTGCCGTGAGCGACAGCAAAGAGCCCGGTCGGCGCCGTGTGACTGCCGTCGCGAGCACGGGACTACGGGAGGACAGAGGGTGGCATTCACTTCGTCGCACAGGCTACGGATCGTCGTGTCTCGTCTCCGCTCTCGAATTCGTCCGGTCCAAATATCCGATCAGGCCGGGCGACACGCCGGTTGGGATCGGATCTCCGGGCTTCATGATGCCGTACGCCGCTCGGCAGCCGCTCTCACGTGCCCCCGTGGCCCCCGTCTCGAGCTCATGGTAAGCGTTAGTGATCGGGTTTTCTTCTTTTTTTGAAATTGGGATCGGGTTTTCTTCTCTCGCGCATGGTTTCGTTACCTGTATGGATGTATCTGTATGGTAGCAGTATATTCCCGTAGGCCGTAGCACGTAGTGCTCTTTCAAGCTTCCAGCACTCGTGTCCCGACATATGCTCCGGTGTGACACTATGCGACAGACGACGGTACGAGGGAGCAGTAAGCGTACGTACGAGCTGCGAGCAACAGACGCTTGCTTTTGCCCATGCCTATAGGAGCGCATAGCCCCCCTCCAAGAAGGCAGGAGCCGAGGGGATCGGGAAATTCGGGATCAGACGGGCAGAGAGAGGCCAGGCCCATGTTTAGTTCATCTTTCCCATCAAAAGTTTTCCATCTTAAAAAAACGTATTAGTTCATTTTTATTTTTGTACACGCACTGTCTCTCGTTTAAAACACGGCCCCGAGCCGCAGAGGAAGCAAAACCAGATTACTTCGACTGCATTTAGAGACAGTACTAATCACGATTCCGAGAGAGAACGATAGAGGAGAGAGACGGGAAGACGGGAAGCAGCGCATTAACAACGCGCCACCGACCCGACCTGACCAGCATTCAAGTCCCGCGCCGCGCCCCATCGCCATCCCCCTCACGGCCTCACCTCATCCTCGTGAGCCCGAAGCGGGGCTGCCAAAAACGACGTCACACGCGGGAGCACCCAACCGCGCCGCACCGCCCCACAGTTCACAGCACTATCTCGCGACGTCGCCACAGGCCACAGGGCACGGGGACGGGACGGGCACCAGCACCACCGCCGCCGCACTGCCTCACACAGCAAGTCAGATCCCCATCAGAAGAGAGGCATCGCGGCAGTTCAGAGCTGTACGTCGTATCACGCAGGCAGCGTGCTCCATCCATCCATCCATCCGCGGTGGCCATGGTCTCGTCGCCTTCCCCTCCCCCTCCCTTCCCCACCGTTGTAAGTGCGCGCCTCCCTCCCCTACTCTCGTCTGTCACGACGGTTTTGCCGTGCTCGCGTAGTTGAGTTGTTTGTTCGCTGCGCAATGCGCCGTCAGGGCTCCGAGCAGCCGAAGCAGCAGAGGGGCGGCACGAAGGCGGCGCCGGAGAAGGCGGACAAGAAGTTCGCCCACGTCCCGACGCCGCTCCACCACGGGCACGCCGGAGGCGCCAGCAAGAAGACGACGCCCCGCGGGGCCAAGGGCGGCGCTGCCGACGCCGACGCGGCGGCGTACGTCGCGGCGGTGTCCTGCTCCGACTGCCGCTTCAAGCAGCGCGCGCTCGCGCCGGCGTCGCCCGGCGCGGTCATCCGCTCGCTGTTCGTCTCCCTCACGCGCCGCTCCACCCCGCGTTCGTCGCCGTCGCCGACGTCGGCCTCGAGCGGCGGCGCAGGCGCCGGCGACGCGGCGGTGGACGGCGAACAGTGGCGCCTCGCGGCGGCCGACCTCTCCCGCCGTCTCGCCGCGGCCACGCGCACCCGGGACGAGGCGCTGGAGGAGACCACGCGCCTCAAGCACTCGCTCGCCGAGCTGGAGCTCAAGCTCGCGCGCCTCGAGTCCCGCGTGCTCCCGGCGCCCTCGGCCTTCCCCGTCGACTCCTTCCTCCGCGCCGTCTCCACCGCGCGCGCCGCCGTGCGGAGCCTGGCGCGCGCGCTGTCCACTCACCTCCGAAGCCCCGCGAGCCCCGGCCCGAGCCTCGAGAGCTTCCTCAACCGCGCGTTCCACGCCGACTTCGAGCTCGACACCGACGCCGACGCCCACACCCCGGACCCCGCGGGCCGGTGCGAGGCCAACCTCGCGGCGTACCACGCCGTGGCCGTGCTGACGTGGGAGGAGGTCCTGCTCCACGGCACCAAGCACTACAGCGAGGGGCTCAGCCGGTTCTGCGACGCCAAGATGAGCGAGGTGGTGTCCTCCCTCGGGTGGGCCCGCGCGAGGGCGTGGCCGGAGCCGCTGCTGCAGGCGTTCTTCCTGGCGGCAAAAGGGGTGTGGGGCGTCCGGCTCCTGGCGCGGTCCGTGCACCCGCCGCTCCCCGTGGTGCGCGCGGAACGCGGCGCGCGCTTCGACGCGCGGTTCATGGAGGACGCGGCGGCGGGGCGGGCGGGGAGGCTGGAGCCGGCCAGCGTGAAGATGATGGTGGCGCCGGGGTTCCACGTGTACCTGGCCGGCGCGGGGGTGGTGAAGTGCAGGGTCGTGTGCTTCTACAACAGCAGCAGCGGAGGCGGCCGCACCGGCGGCCACAGAGATGGCGGGAGCAGCACCAACGGCAGCGTGGGGTTGGGGAGTAGCTGTAGTGACATGAATGGGAGTGCTACAGACGTGGTGGATAGCTGTAAGAGCAGTAGGGTAGGGTAGTTGCATAGGTAAAGAGAACACGGGGTACTTGTCGGGTAAAAACTAAAAAACACGATCTGCATTTGGCCATTTTACCGATGTTCTTCTGTTTGTGTGAATATGGGTGAATTGATCACGAACAGTTACTTTCTCTTAATTGTTGATTTCGACTTTCTTTTTTTTTTTTAAAAAAGTTTTGCCTCCCAAAGTTTGGTTTCCCGAGTGCCAGATTCTTGTTTGTCCGATGCAGCATTTGCAGCTGGAAACCCTCCCAAGGCCTCCTCCAATGGTTGACTCTTACCTAGCTCATAGAATATTTTTTCATATTTTAATAGAAGAGAGAGAAGAACTATCTCTTAATCAAGAGATAGTCTCGTACACGCACTTCGAGATTGTGTGTGGATGAAGTGTGGGACCATTCATATTATGAGCTATGAGCTAAGAGCTAGCTCATTAGAAAGGTTATCTCTTAGAGTGTGGGACCATTCATATTATGAGCTATGAGCTATGAGCTAAGAACTAGCTCGGGAGGAGGCCCAACAGTCCCCATCACAAATCACAGTGGCCTAGAGGAATTGATTGATTTGACCTTCCAACGATGTTAACTGCCTGGCACGTGCAATTGGTGTGTACTCCGTACATGAGGAAGTTGAGCTCAGGTTGTGTTTAGAACATGCCCATTGTCCGCCCATTTCTCCTCTTGTGCAATCGGTGTGTACATGAGAAAATTGAGCTCAGGTTGTGTTTAGAACACGTAAAAGTGTATTCTTTTTATGAAAAGTTATTCATATGGAGATCCATGTCAGTTCATTTCTATCTCTATACACGTTTCTATAGAAACATTTCTTTACCGTACTTTCGACCCATTTTCTTCCATCTAAACACACTCTGAAAAAAGAGAGAAGTATGTGAATCTACACTCTACAGCGAAGTTCTGATATTTTTGACCGTTTCATTTCATCTATTATTTGTCTTTGTATTTCTTTTTCTTGTAGATGGAATTTGTCTTAGTATAGACTGGATAGAAGCTAAATCAACAACTTATTCATTTTTTTTTGGAAAAATCAGCAAAAGTCCTCCAGATTATGCTAGATCTCAATATGTCAATATGGGAAGTGCTCATTTTGTTGAGTTTTTCATCTAATGTGATCATGATTTGACTTTGCAGAGATGAAGCTAAATCATCAATATCTTATTGCCAAAAAGATGTTTCTGGCCGAGTTAGCAAAGGTCTTCCAGATTGGGCTAGATCTCAAATCGGCCCAGCTAGGAAAACAAACGAGACCACGAAAAAAGCCCAGAGCACTTGGTTGCTGGCTTGCTGCTGCTCCTCTTCCGCTTCCCCTTCACCCGTTCGCCGCCGTGCGGCCGTGCCCGCTAGTTCCGCCGCTCGCCTCCCCTTGACACGCTAGCCGATGGCAGCTGCCATACGGAGCGCCAGCCTCCTACGTCTTGGCTTCCGCCAGGTCTCCTCCCTTCTGTTGCAGGTCCCCCCATGCCCAGCCCCGAGCCTGGGCCTGAACCTGGCCGTTGGCCGTGCCAGATTGGTACGCTTCCGCTGTTTGGCGGCCGGCGACGACGGGGGCAAGAAGGTATCGGCGCGGCTGGCGCTGACGCAGCAGGTGCTGCGCGACGCCGAGGAGCGTGCCGCGTTGGCAGGCTCCGACCCCGCCCCCAAGATCACCCTGGGTACCTAACTACAACTGCCTGAATCCCCATTTTGTCTTAAATTGGTGCCTGAATCCTTGTTGATTTCTGAGTACCAATGTCAAACCCTACCGTCGGTCCTTGTGTTGTCTGTAGCTTATGCGTCACAACTTAGAATCCATGGCTATTTGATCACGAGGTACTATATGGGCAAACTGCTAATGGGCCTTGCACTGAATCTACTGTAGAAATCATACTTGCAGTACAAAATATGGATGTACGTGCAGTGTATTTGATGGAAATGGTTTGTCCCAGGGAATTTTATTTTATCTGCAGATGCAAGAGTATCTGCTAGCTATTAATCGATACATTTTAATGCTAATTTCTAGGGATGAAAACGATCGGAAACAATCGGAAACGAAATTGCATTATCAGAAACGAAGCTCAGTCGGTCAGAAATTTACCATATTTTCTAAATCAACTATCATGTAAGAAATGCAATGTAGAGCTGATAGCGACTAAAAATATCAAGTTTTGTGTTTGAGTAGAATCGGAAACGGTCGAAAACGAAACCATTTTTTCGGAAACGAAGCTCGGTCGGTCGGGAATTTCCATAACCATTTTCACCCCTACTAATTTCATTTCACTTTGTGCGCACTAACATGGCTCATGACCTGGAATCCATGCCACGGAAGCAAGCTGCGAATAAGATTGGGAAAGAGTGCTGTTCCTTGTGTAGAAACTAATAGTATATTAGTATCAGAGTCCAAGTTAATCAAGCATATTAAAGTACATAGTCTGTCTCCCCTACAAATAAGAATGTGGAAAGTGTTTGGATGGTTGTGATATGATATAACTTTTGGTTAGTAAATTGATATATCAGTAGTTTGTGATCATAAGTAGCGTCCAAGTTCAGGACATTCATCAATGTTCCGACTTCTGAGGTTATTGGTTACAATTGAGAATGCCTTTTATTGTCATATATTGTCATGAAATACAAAGAGGTGAAGACAAGCGCAGATCTATTGCAGTGCACCTGAGTAAATTGCAAGCTTTGTAGATAAAACTTGCGGCAACTCCCTCCTAATGTCATCTGCATGAGTTCAACATTCTTTATCTTTGTCTCACGCGTTGATTCATGCATGCTGATGAGCGCGTTTAGTTATTGTTTCAAATTGCCAAATCTGTTCTAACTCCATTTTATATCTGCAGAACATGTTACTGTTAATTTTGCAAGAAGTGGTGGCCCTGGTGGTCAGAATGTTAATAAAGGTTTCATTTCCCCATGTTCTTCTTTTGCCCTTCTGAATATAAACCCCTGCTCTCAGTTCGTTATGTTCTTCCCTTGCCTTTTTTTTTTGCATTTGTATTTTCTATTCTTCCTCCTTCTGCATTAAGAATATTTGGGTTCCTACTTCGTTCAGCATTCCATGATCGCTCAGTAGCATTTATGTACCTTTATCATTCTCAGTTATCAGATAATTTTTCTTGGTGCATAAGTACATGTAGTTGAACTAGAGATTTCAAAATAACTACTTACATAAATTACAGCTCCTATTCAGTGTTCTGGTTTGTACCCTTTTAATTTTGGCCTAATTCTAAAATGTTGCTACCATGTTACAGTCAATACAAAGGTTGACATGCGATTCAATGTTAAGGAAGCTCACTGGCTTGGAGAGAGAATAAAAGAACGAATATTACAAGCGGTAAAAGAAACCTCCTTATTTAGCACATATTTTTCTTCCAGTTGTTTGTAACATGTTTCCGGATAATGCTTATTCCTTCTGTTTTCTAATCTTCTGCTGTTATGTGTATTTTTTTACTTACTTTCATATGTCTTCTCTAATCCTGTGGACATTTTGTTTACATTTTAAGCTCTCTTTGTGTACAGGAAAAGAATAGGATTAATAAAGATGGAGAGCTTGTGATATCTTCTACAAAAACTAGAACACAGAAGTAATTATTATTTTATTTTTCTTTTTGGTAATTTTTGGATAGCAACTGATATGATTTTATCATTGTAGGGGCAACATTGAAGATGCTCTGCAGAAGATACAAGTATGCTTCCTCTCCTTTTCCGATGTTTTTCTAGGTCCAATTCGGTTTACTTACTCCATGAATTATGTTGAGCAGGCAATTATTGATGCTGCCTCATATGTTCCTCCGCCTCCTACAGAAGAGCAGAAGAAAAAGATTGAAAAAATGTAAGCTTTTTATTGCTTCGAATAAAATTCTTTTTCTGAAGTCATGTGCCAATCCGTGGTTCTTATATGGGATAGGGATAGACCACACCAAAGTGCTCAATGATTTCTGATGAAGTGAATTAACACAACTCTATATCTGTTTTTCTTAATTTTTTTTGTACTTTATGAGTTCATCACAACTATTTATATTTCCATAATATGTTGACAATATATGCTTCTTATAATGTTTATCTTTGTTACATGGTCTTACTAAGCTGTGCTTAATTGCACCTGAGGTTGGCCCTTCAGTTGCTAATTTATTGCTCAGACCCCTTGTGTTGCTTCTTCTCAGGAGATCATAGAAACCTTATGTTGATGTCTGTCTAAATATTTACTGTTTCACTCTTAACTCAAAATTCGATACATGATCTTTCTGTATTGCAATGACCAAATGTTCCGTAGAGTGGTAAAACATTTGTTCTGTTGGTTACAGTGCTGCAGTTGCAGAAAGGAAGAGACTTCAGAACAAGAAAGTTGTTTCGCAGAAGAAAGAATTTAGACGGAATAGAACTAGCTGGGATTAATGCAACTTTCTTGTACAAAAAGTCTCTGTTTCCTGCCATTCCCCAGTGGACGTTAACAACATTTCAGCGTGGTAACTACTGGTGTTTTCTTCCCGATATCTCTTTCTTGCTGGTTTAAAAGTTGGAGTACTATGCATACCTTATCGACGCTGATGCTCCATGTGTCTGACAATTGTCACTTGCTCGTTCTTGGAGGTAGCAAACCATCCAGTGGTGTACATAAACCGACAAAAAAAAATAAGGATCAGGCTTGCTGAAGACATTGGTGATGAAGAAAGCCATATAGGCATTGGCAGGTTTTGTCTCGTCCACTGGGGACCGGCCTCTGACGGAAAACACCGTTTCGGTCCTAAAACGCACTATACACACCAGTAGTCGTTGGTCCCTGAACTTATCAGAATCAGATAAGTAGATTACTCACGTGTAATTGAGCAATCATCATTAAAACTGTAACAATTTATTTTTCGAGGACTTTAACCTGTAAGAACTATTCTTGTTTGCCAAATTCTAAGGTCAGCGACGCCCGTTGAAGAGTTCATCCGTCCCTGCGGACCGTGTGTGATAACGTGATTTTTTCTTTTTGTTGCCGTCAGCGATGCCCGTCGTACAGTATCAATGACAATGAGCATGGGGCATGACTGATTGACTGAAATGCCGTTTGAAAATTACTAGAACAGCTGCCAGGCAATGGGGCTGTAACGGCACAGTAGTCACACCAGCTCATCACTGCTTTTTTTGAAAAATTGCTCACAGGCTACGCCTGCTATACTGAATTACCTACTGATCCACCGTTATTGCCAGCTTCTAACTGCTATCAGAATTCACCATCCGCACCATGCGTCGCCATTGCCTGTTCTGTTCATCAAGGCCGCGTCTAGATGTTCCCGAAAAAAACTAAACTTATAGTATGTCGGGTACATATTTGAAGTATTAAATATAGACTAATTACAAAACTAATTACAGATTCTGTCAGTGAATCGCAAGACGAACCTAATGAGTCTAATTAATCCGTCATTAGCACATGTTTACTGTAGCAATTTATTGTCTAATCACGACCTAACTAGGCTCATTAGATTCGTCTCACGAAGTACACTCCATCCATATAATGGGTTATTTTTTTCGACTACATTTAATATGCTATGGAAACATATTCGAAAAAAATTTCACGAAAACACGGCCCAATACAGTATAATGAAACACCACACGCCAGCTGCCCAGCTCGCAGGCCTAGGCCACGGCCATCAGTCAGAGACGATAGGCCGGCCCCTGCGAGTCGTGTCCCCTGGCAGGCAGGAAGGCGTCATGCGGTCACAGTGACGCCTACTGGTACACCGTGCACGCGGGTCAGGCGCCCCGGACGCACGCTGGCATGCGCGGCGCCAGGGCCAGCCGGCCAGGCCCGTCGACCCTGGTCAGTTCGCGACACCCGAGGCAGCACCACCTGCCATCGCCATTCCCTCGTCGTCCGCGCCGGCCGTGTCAGGGAGCGCCCGTCACGCTGCCTCTGCGCGCCCGGCGCCAGGCTTTGACTGCAGGGTGACGACGCCGTGCTCGAACGGGCCAGCGCCCTGGCGCCCAGCGGGCCAATTTAACCGGGCGGTTGGACGTCTCGTCGGTCCTCCACCGGCAAGACGTGGAGATGAGCGGAAAACCCGCGGGCACGGCAGCGCCAGCCGAGCCGGCCGCGGCGTCCTGTGCTCCTGTCTGCCACGGACACGACGGGCGCATGTGGGCTCGCACGGTCGCCCCTCCCCCCGTTCTGCTACCCGCTCGCGCGCACGGGCGTGTGCCGTGCCGTGCCGTGCCGTGCGCGTTGTGCACTTGTGCCTCAGCCATCGAAGAAGTCAGGATAAATCCGGTGCTCTGTGGTCTGTGCCATCGCCGTCGTCAGGCCCCCCGGCCGGGCGCGCCCCCGTTGCGCTCGCCACGCCGCGCGGGCCGTGGCAATGGCAATGGCATCTGTCCTCCGCGGGCGGCTACTACTGTTTGCGCCTGGCATCATGGCCAGCGAAGCTGGTGGCGGGCCGGTGCGCCTCTGCCGACGCGCACAGCGCCCGCGTTGTATCGTTGCTCGTCGTCGCTGCCGCTCACGGCCGCTGAGGGGAACAGTGAAATCTTTTAGCTGGGAGCCTGGGGCCGTGGGTATCTCACACTTTTTTCATGCGCTCTTTGTACGTTGCTCAACTGTACAAGCGTCGCCGTGCACAGCGGCACGGGGACGCCGCTCTTGCTCGTGACCAGGCATTGAACCCAACGGTATGCATTGCGGATTTGCGGTGACTGTAGCTGCGCGCCTGTACCCTGCACTGACATACGGCCTACTTTGGTTCGCCCCGTGACGAAATGAAATGAGGTCGGGTGTGGGGTTAGAAGAGAAAAGTGAGAAATACTCGAGGTTGCAGATACTCCAAAAACTTCGTAAAATTGTTTGGAGCAAAGGAGTCCAAAAAATTCAAAGGCAAACAGACATGCGATCTCAACATTTTTTTTTCCTTTAATGATTTAAAAAATATTTATATGTTTTATTCCCACATGACGAAAATGAAATGAGGCTCAGCGTGGAGATGAAAGAGAAGGATGAGAAATACTCGAGGTTGCAAAAAACCCATAAAATTGTTTTGAACAAAGGGGTCACACGTACAGAATTGTTCTCAACAATTTTTCATTCAGGTCTTGCTCGTTTGATCTCCTCCCTAGAGGTACCGGAAGGTATTGAGTCGTAACTATGAATCCCTAAGAGCATCTCCAAAAGTCTCTCTAAAACTCGCTCTCTAAATCATCATTTAGAGAGTCATTTGCATAAAAATAATTTTCTATATCTTCATGTTTTCCAACAGCTTTTTTATATCTTGCATGCACTCTAGAGAGCTATTCTCTTTTCTATATTTTGATAGCGAGAAATCCGGAATAGGGAGTGACTATGTTTGAATAACCAAATAGAGGTTGGAAAGTATCTTTTGAATCAAAATCTCTAAAACTAGCAATTAGAAAGGATTTAAAGAGTCTCTTGAAGTTGCTCTAAGAGCAACTCCAAGAGACTTTCTATTGTTAATTTTAGAGATTTTGATTAAAAATTTACTTTCCAACAGGCTCTCTATTTGGTTATTCAAACACAGTCGCTCTATATTCCGGATTTCTCACTAGCAAAATATAGAAAAAAGAATAGCTCTCTAGAGTGTATGCAATATATAGAGAAGCTGTTAGAAAACATGAAGATATAGAAAACAATTTTTATGCAAATGACTTTTTAAATGATGATTTAGAGAGTGATTTTTAAAAAGACTCTTGAAGACGCTCTAACAAGTCAAAATCCACCTTAACAACAAGCCCTTGTTTTATTCCCAGATATCCTTACAAAATGCTTGGAGCTGAGCTGAGAGATGCGTTAGTAGATCCAAAGCATTATACAAGCAATTTCTTGTGAGATTTTCTCATAACGAAAATGGCGTGGCGGTATTTTTTTTTGGCTGCAAACGTACTCCGTACATGACCAGTACTAGTACTTGTTTATTCGCAAGAGTTTTTTTTTTTCAAGTATCTACTTGTACCCTTCCCTTCGTCAACTTTGGCCATCGCCACGCGCATACATTTCCCAACACACAGCACCCGTACGCACGGGCACGGTCCTCCACCACCGCTAAACCCTTCCGGAAAGAATCCCCAAATCTCGCACACCCCGAAGCCTTCAGGTCCGAAACCCTAGCACCTCGGCCTCCCCGCCCCCGCCCCCATGGCTACCGGACTCCAGCGCTTCTCCGACATTGCTGCCGACGGGGCGCCCCGCCTCGACGCCGCTTCCGGCGAGGAGCTGGTCCGCGTGTACGGCGCCGCCTCCGTCGCCCTTGGCCGCCGCTCGCCGGAGCCTCCGGGGACCCTATTCGTCACCACCAGGTAGTGAAGTTCGGCTTACACGGCTACTCCCCCCCCCCCCCCCCCAAACACTTTTTTCTGATGCCTTGATGTTTCGCTAACCGTGGGCTTGCTCACCTCAACTAGGAGGGTGATTTGGCTCAGCGAGGCGGAGAAGGACAAGGGCTACGCCGTGGACTTCCTCGCCATCACACTGCACGCTGTGTCGCGCGACCTGGAGGCGTATCCTTCCCCCTGCCTCTACACGCAGGTGATTAGCCCCCCTTCTGCTAATACTGTAGTGCTCTTAGAATTACTTCCTCTTGAGGTCCAATGGGACGTAAGATGGATCAGGTGTAGCCGTGGTGTCCTTACAGTTGAGATAAATGCGCTTAAACTGTAGGGACTCTACCTTGAAGTGTTGTGGACCATGGTCTGTGATCCAGGAGTTATTTTTAGCCATAAGAGATTAAGAGCTTCTTGTGGTAGGGGGCTAGTGGGCTACTCTGTACATTTCAGCGTGAATGCTCTTATAGATCTCTTTGCTCACAGAGTTCGTGTTTAGTTGGAGGAGAGAGGGGGTGAAAAGTATCATTTGTATGGAAACGTGCACAAAGATAAAAATAAACTAACACGGTTCTGTAGGATAGAAATTTTTGATGGAAATGGAGGAACTAAACATAAAATATGCTCCTGTTTGCTGGATGTTTTGAGAATACCTCACAGCATTTTTTTAAAAAAGAACATGGAGCTCTGGTTCACAGCTCATGGAATGGTTGTATACTCGTATGGATTATTGACTGTAGGGTTTTTGTCAGATGGTTCTCAGTTATTTTTTCTGATTATTGCAGTTGAGAGTGAAATTCGCAGTTGGCACCAATTGCGCTTTTAGCTTGGTGCTTATAGCTTTGCCTAGATTGGTGATTTGCTTGGTTCTCTTGTTTGTGATCAAATATTCCACTGTAAATATGCACAAGGTTCAAAAGTCAAAAGCTATTTGTAGCTGATGCGTTTCCACTCATGAACAAAGTTTCTCTCTGTTTATACAGCTGCCGGTTTCATCTCATTTTTGTAGATAGGTGGCAGTACCTGTATTATTTCGTACGAGGTTTCTCCATTCTACTCAATAGTCATTAATAGGTCACCAGTTACCAGATTTTGCTTGCTATAGAGTTCCTGAACAAAGAAAGCCCTCACTTGCGTACAAATATATGGTACTATTGCTATGTTGGTAAAAATTTTGTGAACCATTCTGAATTTTTGAATATTTTAATGAGAGAAAATTTGAAAAATCTAGAATTCCGGTATTTTTTTCTTATTCTTATTTTGTTGTTTAATTCCTTTAGAGAGAGATAAGAGTGGGTTTGGTGAATTGGAAACAATCCTATTTTATAGAAACATTGAACTAAAAATTTCAACTAAATTGCTATTTCTTTTCTTATGGAACATACATATCCCCACTTCCAGTTATTATGTCAATGGGATTTGAACTTTTTCTTATTCCGACAACAACAACAGATCTTTGTTGCATATGGGCTTTTCCTAGTAGATTGAACTTATATAATAGCTGTGTATTCTGATTCTGGCAAGTCTGGATCCCATTTTGGTGTTTAATATGTGTGCAGTGAACCATTATGTGTCTGTTTCTTTCTGTTGTTTTGTTTTTATTATTCTTTGGTATAAATGTCTGACATTTTGTCCTGTGATTTGAAGATCGAGGCAGAAGTTGGCACAGATGAGGAGGGTGAATCAAATCCTGAAGCCAATGATGAATTAGAGCTATCAAGAGTCTCTGAGATGCGCATTATACTTGGGGACCCTGGTCAACGTATCCTTTTATATTAGCCAGGCTTATTCAAATATTTCTTTGTTTGCTTGATGCTGGATTTCAAGGGCTTCCTGATTTAGTTGTTATGACTTGTGATCTATTGAACTGATTCGAGGCGCTACTGATTTCTATTTGCAATTAATGCTCGCAGTTTACCATAGGATGTTTAATTGAAAAAAGCTGAAGTAGGCAGACTACTACATTGTCTTGTCTTTCGAGATCTTTAGATATCTTTGCAATTTCATTCTTGGCATCCTTAACAGAGCTTCAGTGGATGCACTTTTTGATGTCTTCTGTCATTGTGCTGAACTGAATCCTGATCCTAATGCTGGTAAGATATGAAGTTACAGTTGATACTTAAAACAGTTCCGTCACAAATCTTTGTAATCTTTTGAATTTACAGAGCGCAGTGGGGAGAATGGTTGGTTACATGGTGACGATATGACTGATGGTGGCTGGGTTCATGGAGATGAAGACATGTTTGATGGTAAGTTCTTTTCTTAAAACATTTTTGTGCTAATGTGTGAGCAGCACTTTGATGTCTTAATTTCCATGCAGAAAATGCCCCCCAGTTTTTCAATGCCAATCCAATTGGTCAAAATGGTGTATTCGACCTCAGTCAATCAATATTTGAGGTATGCAAGGAATTTGTTATGTAATTACATTATTTCTTGTTATGCAATTGCATTATAAGTTTCCTTTCATAACTGCTGTAAACATTAAGTCTGGTTTAGGCGCAGTTGATTCTTGAGGCTATACTGTAACACACATATGACTATATGGTGGGCCCAATATTATTGTAAACTATTTGTGTTCATGTGCGAAGTTAGTGAATTTAACTGAAGTGAGCAAAATTTTATCCACAAAAATTGTCATGCATTAACCGTTCCACTGCAGTCCTAATTATGTTTCAGTTTCACAATCCTTGGCTAACAGTGTTGACGTTTTTGCTCACAGCTTCAAATCAACGACCAGCGTTTTGAGGATGCAGAGGAGGAACAGGAGAGTCATGAAAATGGGCATTAGAAACAAGAATATGTTGCTCGAAAAGGCACCGTGATTTATATTGCTGTAGATCACTGCCGATGCAGCTTGGTTGCCTACTGTTTCGTCTACACTTTCCCTTCCTTTTAACTTCCTTGATGTTATAGGATTAACATCTCTGGCGACTTTCTAGTGTTGCATCGATGGTTACTTTTGGTGAGAAAAGGTCTTGCTGCTGGTCAAGAATGTAACTTGTAGAGCATGATGGCTAATCGTGTGGATTAGTTCGGTACTTTTGATCTAACAAATAGAAGGTGAAATTGGGAAAAGAACTACATTATCTTTTCCCTTGTATATCATGGCACAACTATATTTAGTCTCTTTAGAATCGCCTGCCTCAACGCCAAATTCGTTGTCATTTGTTGCTTTTTTGTCACCTTTTCAAAGTAATAGATATTGCCACGAGGCATTGCTTAACGATATGTGCTGCACGAAATTCAGAAGTTATAATTTGCTGAAGGACATCTTTGTTTAAAATACGAGTATTACCTTCCAACTACTACTAGTCCCATGAATTTAAGATGGTGGGAGTTGGACATGAATTTAGAACATGACTAAAATTCGAGCATAAATGACATGTATAGAGCTTACTTGTCATGACCAGGATAACATAATTCTCTTAGCAGAACAACTCAGATCATCGTGGTCAGCTTTAATTAGCGGGTGGAGCGGAATATGGAGATCTTCTATGGAGTTTAACCGCTGAACGCCACTGCTTCACATTAACGTTTTCGTTGGCAAATTTGCAGTTCTAGCAGGGTTTTTTGCTTATCTGTTTTATGTCTTGTTCTAATTTATTCTATATTTTTCTCCTTCACATAATAACATTGAAATAGTCAAAATTAGTCACAGTTAGCGAACTTTTCCACCAACAGAACATGTCGAAGTTTTTGTAATGGCACTCTCTCATTAGAATTGAAAGTAGCTAAAAATATACAATTATTTGAAATTTTTGTTATGTGGGTTCCAGCCCTCCAGGTCGTGTTCTTTCGATGACACTCTCACCTGGAAGTCTAGAACGAATGGCACAGCTCTCGTGACTTGACGATCCTTCGAGATTAGACCATGAAACCACTGAAGGACAATTTTTTCTTTTATTTATGTTTTTAAAAAAAGCTATTTTATTATTTTTTATCCGAAAAAGGAGGATACTAGAGGACAAATGAAGGGCCAGAGCTAGATGGGCCGTTCAAAGCCTAATTCCAGATGGGCCGACCCGACCACTTCTCATATAAGTAGCCTCGAACCCTGCAGCGGGCGAAAACCCTAGCTTGCAGCGCCGCCTACTCCCGAGCAGCCGCACGAGGAAGCGAAGACCCTCTCTCCCCCGAGCGCAAGAGCACCATGGCGGCAGCGGCAGTTTACGGCGGCCTCAAGGGGAAGCTCGGCGTCGAGGATGCCCCCGAGCTGCAGCTCAACCGCATCCGCATCACGCTGTCTTCCAAGAACGTTAAGAACTTGGAGAAAGGTATAACCGAACCTCACGAATCCAGCCCCCCCCCCCCCCCCCCCCCCCCCCCCATTTACTGATCTGGTCTTCTCTAGTCTTCAAGCTATCCTTGCTTGTATACGGTAAAACGTGATGGGGTGTATGCAAGCTTCCGTTGCTGGCTGATGTGTGATGGTTTATGATTATGCTTAGATCTATCTGTCGAACTCGTGGCCTGTACGGTATTGTAACGTCTAATTGGAGTATTGAGTACCTGTAGAAATCTCGCTCCTGTACAATTTCCCGTTTGTTAGGATTAATGAGTGGGTGAACCATTTCCTTTTTTTTTGGGCTTAACTAAACAAAGCTTTAATACTCAATTTGATGCACCGTGCACTTCTGGACAAGTGCTGCAGACAAAGTGTTGTTCTGTTTGATCCTAGATCATACGAAAGGAATAATTTAGCTACCGCTGGCCAATTTATGCACCATTTACATTATGTGTTGGTTCATTCCAATCACTTGTTCATCTCAGCTCTAGTGAACTTCCAGATGCATGGGGCAACTTGCACCATCTCTAGTAGATTGATTTGAGCGCCAACCATAGGGCCCTTCCTGTATCATTATATGGACTGAAGACACTAAAAGAAATGGCGCTTGTTAATAATTTATTTCCTTGGCAATTGAGACCAACTGCACAGCTTCAGTACCACTAGAAGCTATCTTGTATCCATGAATTCCATCTCTGGTGCCATTCCTCCTGGCTGGGCACTCTGCAGAATTTAGAATCTCTCGACCTTTGCATGAACTCATTCAATGGGTGAATGGTATGTTTGAAGAATCACATTGCCTCTTCTACCTTGACGTATAGTCTTTAATTGCAATGGTAAACCTTATAACAGTTGATTGTGGGCCTTTCTCTTGTTTGTATTTTGAATTCTGATCAAATATGCTGTATGTGGTTGCACCTTATTGTGTGGAGTTATAAATGTATTTTTGCACATGTTATGCTTTAAGATGCACCATGTATTGAACTAGTGTTATAGAGTGAGCTTCACTGAGTTTAGCACATTGATGATTATGGCTTGCTGGTACATTTCAGTTTGTGCGGATTTGGTGAAGGGAGCTAAGGACAAGCATCTCAGGGTTAAGGGACCTGTCAGGATCCCTACTAAGGTTCTCCACATCACCACCCGCAAGTCCCCTTGCGGTGAAGGTAATGGATTGTTTCAAATCATCTGGTGTTAAACTGATATTGGCTTTGGTTGATTTGACTAATTTTGAGTCTTGAGTCAAGCTGTTTTTAAACCATTTTGCTGTTTTCAAGCCCTGATATTGTGCCTGATCATAATCTGATTTGTTTGACCAGGAACAAACACATGGGATCGCTTTGAGTTCCGCATCCACAAGAGGGTGATTGACCTGATCAGCTCCCCTGATGTGGTGAAGCAGATCACTTCCATCACCATCGAGCCTGGTGTTGAGGTCGAGGTGACCATCGCGGACGTGTAATGACGTGCAGTTCAGCTGTCATAGACTCCATATCTCCCGTCTCTCTAGTTTTGTGCTCCCTTTGTGTGTGCTTGTAAGAGGACATCGAGTGATTGTTAGCTTCCGAGACTGTTTTTCTCCACTTATAATCCTATCATAGCTGTCTGTCTGATCTAAGGGCTGTGCAACTTGAAATTTTGATTCAGTCTGTTTTGTCAGTATCATATTGCCCCTTGTTGCCGTGTGCCCTTTGTTTTGCTGGTCATTCGTGCTTAAAGTCCGAACCATCTGTTCCTACCAGTGTGCTAATTCTACTTTAGCTGGATACGGTCTGTATGACTGAATTCAACATTGACCTGGCATTGGTGTGCCTCCATTCTGCTTGTCCTTCAAGTTGCAACAGTGCACTATGGGCGCGTGCATACAACTACGGGCAGATCACCTGTCGGTCACCCCTCTGCCTTCGATTTGAGGAGGCCTCCTGCCGGGAACGAAGCAGACCGCCGCGGCCTTCTTCATTGGCAGTTGGCATCATACGTGTCATTTCTGAAGGAAATTACTCCATCCGTCTCAAAATAAATGCAATTCTATGATTTGAAATTTGTCTAAAAAAATGCAACTTTGACCTTTCAACTACAAAAGACAATTGTCTTCGGAAGCTTCTCGTGCAAAAGACAAACTAATGTCTAAATATTTCTTACAAAAGACAAGGGGTAATTTGGTAATTTTACATCTAACATTGGTTTACGTGTTCCAGACCTTAGAATTGTAATTTATTTTGGGACGGAGGGAACCAGCTAGTTCAGGTACGGTACAGGTATGGTGAGTTGGTGACGTTGTTACGGTAGATTGTCAAGCAAATTGACTAGTGAATTCATAACTAGAGCAGCAGGCCTCGACAATCGACATGCTTAAAAAAGAACAAATGCTGATTTGACCACCAAGGTTCAGGGAATCGTTCGACGAGTTATCAGAGGAGATCCCCCGTGCGGAACTTGGAGTTTAACTCTCCACCGCCACCTGCAAGGCTGCAACCCTAGTCTATTCGCCCGATGACGCTTAACACTTAACAGCTAAGGCATATGCTAAACCCCGTCACGTACTCAAGCGAGAAGAAAGAAACTGATCCCGTCTCGCTCGTTTTGCCAGGAAATGGGTCCAGCACTCCCGTTCAGAATCTTCAGTACTGGTACTAGGCTCACACCGTCAACGGGAGCAGATCAACCGCCGTGTTAGTGCCAGCTGTGTGCCGTATGAAAAACGCCGTTACTTTTTTTTTTTTGCGAAGTAAAAAAAACGCCGTTACTTACGAGTGGGAGGACGGCTTGGAAGTCACTCAACGCACATGTGATTCGAGTACGCATGCTCACGCCCCAGCTGTTGTCAGCCGTCAGCCTGTAACAGCTCACTTGCGTCCAGAACTGCACCGCTGAGAGCCATAATCACCCTACTAATCTAAAAAAAGGAGCCCATTAACATTACCATGAACGCTAACACGATCAACGCGGTTGCTACGAACTACAGCTATCGAGCGCTCATTCGCACGCAGAGGCGAAGCGAGGCACGAATGGGCAAAATGGGAAATGCGATGGAGGGGGCGGGGGAGG
Organism: Urochloa ruziziensis; assembly: GCA_015476505.1. Taxonomy (NCBI): domain Eukaryota; kingdom Viridiplantae; phylum Streptophyta; class Magnoliopsida; order Poales; family Poaceae; genus Urochloa; species Urochloa ruziziensis. The sequence continues at coordinate 9,202,022 of CM027118.1, forward strand.
AAGCGGCGTACCGACAGTCCCAAGATCCGATTTCCGATCCTTATCCCCCTCGTGTAAAATGAAGTCCCAACCAAACGATAACGATAAACCAAAAGATTTTATGAGCCCCAACCGAAGCACTCCCCAAGAAACCGAAAACGAAGCGGACCCTTGGCAACGCCTGGTAGTCGTGCCTGGACGCCTGGTCCACACTGATTTTTCTCGATCAATCAAAAGGAGGGAAAGGAACAAAGGGAAATTTTAGCTCAAAGAGCATATCTGCCTTTGTGAATTTGCACAAGCACTTTAAAGTGTAAAAGATGCGCCAAACATTTAAAGGGTTTAACTAAATGCAGGTGATAGCCTTGAGATTTTGGACAGGTATATGCGATTTGCGATCTCTTTTCTATCGAGGAGGACAATGCCGTATCCTCGTCAAGGGCACTGCTGTTTCTTTATGGGCAGTCGGTAGTCAGTAGCGTTCGCGTATTAAAATACAAAATAGAAATGGGGGAAAATATAAAAACAAAAAAGGGGGGGTCACTAGCGCTGACCCCACGCGCAGCCGTGGGAACTCGTGGCGCTCCTCAAAAATCTAAAACAAGAAGGCAAAAAAGGAGATGGAAAAAATCCCCGGAATTTCTCCCCAGATGTAGCGCCCCCTCAAACCAAATCCGCCGAAGCAGGCCCAAATCGAAACCATCCGCTCCTCGAAAAAACGGCAGCAGCAGCCCGAGCGCCGCCGCCGCGGACCCAATCGCCCCCAATCCCAGTCCCTCCCCCGAGTCCGCCGAGATCCGGGGGCCAGCCGCATTGCCGCGGATCGAGGGGATGGCGCCGCAGCTGACCGGCGCGCCGGGCTCGGCGGCGGCGGCGGGCGGCGCGGCGGCCGTCAAGCCGCAGTTCCACCACTTACCACCACCACCGCCTGCCCCCGCGCCACCACCACCCCGCGCCGGCCTCGCTCCTCTCCAAGCTCGCCTTCTGGTCCGTCTGCTCCCTCTCGCTCCTCCTCGCCTTCCTCCTCCTCTCCCCTTCCTCGTCGCCCGCCCCGCGCGCCGCGCCCGAGTCCCCGCGCCGCTCGCTCCACGCGTCCCCCTCGCCCGCCGCATCCTGGGGCGGCGCCGCCTGGGAGAAGAAGGTGCGGGCGTCGGCGCGCGTCAGGCGCCCCCGGGGCCACTCCGTCCTCGTCACGGGCGCCGCCGGGTTCGTCGGCTGCCACGCGGCCGCCGCGCTGCGCCGCCGCGGGGACGGCGTGCTCGGCCTCGACAACTTCAACGACTACTACGACACGGCCCTCAAGCGCGGACGCGCAGCGCTCCTCGCCCGCTCGGGGGTCTACGTCGTCGACGGCGACATCGCGGACGCCGAGCTGCTGGCCAAGCTGTTCGACGTCGCCCCGTTCACGCACGTCCTCCACCTCGCCGCGCAGGCGGGCGTGCGGCACGCGCTCGTCGATCCCATGTCCTACGTGCGCGCCAACGTCGCTGGTCTCGTCGCGCTGCTCGAGGCGGCGCGTGCGGCAAACCCTCAGCCGGCGATCGTCTGGGCGTCGTCGTCTTCAGTGTACGGGCTCAACTCCCATGTGCCTTTCTCCGAGCATGACAGGACAGATCGACCAGCCTCTCTCTATGCGGCCACCAAAAAGGCCGGGGAGGAGATTGCTCATGTCTACAACCACATCTATGGGCTCTCACTCACCGCTCTCCGATTCTTCACTGTCTATGGGCCTTGGGGGCGTCCGGACATGGCGTACTTCTTCTTCACCAGGGACATCCTTGCTGGTCGGCCGATCACGGTGTATGAGAGTGCAGGTGGAGGCTCACACCAGACTACCATTTCCCGGGATTTCACCTACATTGATGACATTGTGAAGGGGTGTGTCGCGGCATTGGATACTGCTGGTCGGAGTACAGGCAGTGGAGGGAAGAAGCGAGGTCCGGCACCATTCAGGACATACAATTTGGGGAACACTTCTCCTGTCCCTGTTACACAGCTAGTGGATTTGCTGGAGAAGCTGCTCAAAGTGAAAGCTGTGAGGAAGGTTGTCAAGATGCCAAGGAATGGAGATGTGCCGTATACGCATGCTAATGTAAGCCTTGCACAGCGGGAGCTCGGCTACCGGCCATCCACAGATCTCCAAACAGGGCTCAAGAAGTTTGTGCGGTGGTATCTTGAGTACTACCATCCTGACTTGGCTCAGAAGCAGAAGCAGCATGCTGGTAGCAATGGAAAGGGTTCACGTGGTCGGAACGGCAGCTCGAGTAGTGCAAGATGACTGTCTATTCAGTGTCTTCGTGGCCTCTCCTGACGGTGTGTATCTGAATTCTACCTCCATTGCTTACTTCATCAGATTGAGAGGCTCATTTTGCTCAGCACATTCTGAAAGTCGAACTGGAAGTTAAGAAACACTCATTAGGTAGTCATAATTCAAAAGCATGTTGCTTCTCTTTGCTACCTTGTAGCTGGGCATTTAATTCCTAGTTCCATTAGTTGGTTCTTAGGGTGGACACTGTTTGGAAGATGTTTCATGGGTTTTGGGGGATGGTTGCAAAGACTACAATAGATTCTTTTAGTGACATTTTGTACCACGGGAGAGAACTAAGTATATCATGACCTGCTCTTGTTCAATTTAATTAGTGATGATTTATGATTTGTCTATGCTCCTTTTCGTGTTGTGCATGCTCTTTATCTGTGTGGTGGATGGTGGTGCATACACGGAACAGCTGTTTTGCATACCTGCTTTTTTCATTAGAATCTTAAAAATCTACCGTATCCATTCTAGGCTTGAGATTTTATGTTGTGAAGTATGTTTTTCAGGTCATACTTTATAAACTATTCGGTTATGAATTAATATTTCTTTCTTTGTGTGGGCTTGTTAGTGTATTGTTTTTTGGTTAGTTGTGATTGCCATTGCTAGAGTTATGCAAGCTTTACAGCAGTGTTAGAAGTTGTCTTGTCTGTAGTTAGCACTTGTTTGAATCAAACAATGCTTATGCATTTGAAATGTATATGGGCTGAATATGACAGTATGGATCTACAATTAGTAGGGAAACACAAAATGACAACTGGCGGGGTTTGAAGGTATATGTTTACACCTTGTGGGAACTGAGGAGTACTAAGGTGATAATTATCTATGTTTGATATAGTAAATAAATAGCAATGTGGGTTTTCCATCCTTTTAAGATCTTATATGCTCCCCCCTTCCAGTAGTTTATTGGAACAAATTGTTGGACATGGACACCGGTAGTATGAGATAGAACTGTTAACTACCTGTTCCAGCTCTACTGCATGATGATACATTGTACTATCATGCATTGATGCTAGCAGCCAGTTGTGAGGATGATGTAAAAAATTCCATTTAACAGATCAAGGCTTTGCAGAAGCATGGGTTGGAGCCATCGTTTATTGCATTAGAAAATGTTAAAATTCTATCCTATTATTGAGTGCACTTGTAGTTGCTTGCTCAAGTGGTGAAGATACATCAATTGACCCTGTTGTATTGGATGTGGCGTTTTCTAGGTAAAGCATTTAGTCATGATGAAGCTTGATGATGATCCTGCAATTACATGATTGTGGTTTTTTTTTTCTCATCTATATAACTGTAGGCTTCAGTCTGTATATATTGATGCTTTTAAGTAAAGCTAAATCCATTATGCTAAGGTGTGTGCGAAAGGAGAATTCGCTTTTGTTCAGTATCTTAGGTTAACTGGGGTATTCAAGCATCAATTGATGGGTAGCTGCTTCTCTAAGCCTGTAGAAGGCTCCATCATTTGACCTTTTTGGGAAACAAATCCAATGGCCTTTTTATAAACAGTAGTACTACGCTGTTGCGTGTGCAGGAATGATGTATCTGGTTTCTAGCATCGCCAGCTGCGTGTGTGGAACTGCAGATCTGAACATCGTGCCCAATGCAAAGTTCCATCTTGATCTTGACTATTTAGTTGACCACCAGAATAGACTGCCTACTGAACTCTTAAATTTCTTGTGCATCCTTCCTTCTGTTTCCGTCCGTCCATGTGCGGCCTCCTTTCCTGGATTGTGATTGACATGCATGTGCTCTCTTATTGCCGGCCACGAATTGTGTACCCCAGTCCTCAGCCACGTCGTTCAAATGGCAATGCTCTGTTCCGGGACACAAATCTTCATTCTAAGATCAACATTCTGTGTCTTGGAAGCTGCATATTTCTTTGAGTTCCAGTGCTTACTTCCCGTTTCATTATTTCCGTACGTGGACAGCCGGCGTGGATGTTTACTGCAGATGTATGGCTTCGAGACAAGGAGGTTAGGGATGGCCGTGGCCTGAGGCCATGTCGGGTGTCGGCAGCAGCCGGATGATGCAGTGTGAAGAACATTGCACTCTACTAAGCAGTCCAAGCTAATCTTTAGTTTGGGGTTGTGAGTTTGCGGCATGCCGTGTTGCCAAGGGAGTCCATGCTGTCCATGATGCAAACCTTGGAAGTATCCAGTCGCTGCAATAGGTCCGCAGAAGCTCAACAGTCCTTCCTGAGATGGACAGAGAATTTTTTTCCTCCCTGATGGACAGAGATGCATGGCATGCATTCTGTGCTGTGCTAGCTACCTCTTCTTCTCCCTTGCCATCTGCTTGGGCCTAGTGCTGTCTGCTGTGTGGGCTGCACGACCGGCCTTGGGCCGTACATGAAAGATGCAACGCGGCCATGGCCTCACGGGGGGATTGGGTCGTCTCTTCATCATATACCGTACAGGCCTGCCGTGCCGCTCGAACCTATTGGGCTTTGCGCTTCGAACGCTCACTTACTCAACAGTATCGAGGGCTCGAGGTAGAAAATTTTCATGGTGTTCGCACGCCAAGATGTACCCACCACCAAACAAGCGTCAACCCCTGATGATTCCCACCCCCCCCCCCCCCCCCCTGCATGACATATGAATTTTGATGAGGTAGCAATTTGCAAACAAATCTTGTATCCTATTATTCTGAACGGTCCCTACGATTCCCAAGTACTCGTCGATGTAAGGCTTGACGCTCAAGCTATGGCCGCTTGAACAAGTTGGGCTCCCACGAGCTAGCTCCAACCGATGATAGGACTGCGCAAGCTAGCCTAATATATATTTTTTTTTCATCCTTTGTTTAGCGTCGGTCGCAAAGCGAACCAAGGAATCGTTACAGCTAGCCGGAGCGTGTAACTTCTCGCAAGGCGCACGCGGCTTCAGCAGCGAAAGGCTCTCAAAGGCATCCCGAGCACAGAGAAAGGCCCCCGTCAGGCTTTGCGCCTCCGGTCCGGCAGCAAAGGGATTCCGCGGAATTCGCGTGGGCCTCGTGACGGGCGCGGCAGGCGGCACCAACCGCGCGCACCAGCGGAGGCCGGAGGGGACGCCCGCTGCCCGGGCCTCCGGCGACCGCTTCACCGTACTCTCTTTCCCAAAGGCCCTGCCCGTGCCCGGCTGCTCCAATGATTGGTGTCGTGTCGCGGTCTCGCGGACGTCGCCGCTGTTAATTGCCGTGTGACCCTTGTGAATCATTGCAACGGAGCTTAAGCTTAACTTTCACCAAGCAGAGCACCCGAACCGCTTGGGCTTTGGCGATCGGTGTTGTTCAATGTTCAGCTCTGTGCTTAGCAGGCTGCTCTCTCTGGTCTCTGCCGACGCGCGAGCAAGTGACACCGCACGAAAACCGCGTCACCGACTCACCGCCCCGACGGGACGGATGGATGATGGGCGGCCGGTGGGCGGTGGTGGTGATGCGGTGTGGTCCTTGGCGAGCCACTAAAGGATGACTAGGTGGCGGTGAGCCGGTTACACCGCGACAGGCGAGATATATGAACTGATCGATCGATGGGTTCCGACTTCCGAGAGCGACGGGTGACCGCCGAAAACGAGTTCCGGACTCCGGAGAGTGAAACTGATTGCAAATTTTCCGAACAAGACCTATCAGTAAACTACCAGTCTACCACCACACCAGCCCTGACTGGACAGTGGACACTTGGTTTCAGATCGCCAACGTTGCTATCCACTGGAAACTGCAGCTACTGCTTGCTAGATCAAAAATTAAATTGGATTTCGGGCATAAAGGGTCCCCGCTTCTTGACGAGCGAGACGGCCCAACCACCACTCCATTCCTTGTCTTCCTCCGTGTATTCGTCAAAGCGCTGTCGCTTCTTGAATACGTTACACGTACGAGAGCTGGACGGACGACAGGGCAAAGCATGGGCTGAGAATGGAGACGCACAACTCTCTCAGCAGATAGATAGCAGTGGTCTGAACCATTCAGGCATGGCCAAATGGAACGACACAGGAGCAGCAAGTGCCATGCATGATTGAAATTGCCTGCACCGAATCAGTATCCACTCTCAGCACATATACTACTAGTCACTCTGACCTGACCGAGTGACCCTGTACTTGCACGTTGAGGTGCTGGTATATCTCTTGTAGCTGCACGTATGATTGCTCCCACCAACAGCCATCACCATTGGAAGCCAACAAAGCCAGAAAACTGGAAAGCAAGACGCAGAAAGTCCGGAGCAAAAGATAAGTTATGATGAATGGAAGGCCTAAAGCATACCAAAGTACTGCATATTTTTCACCTGCAGATGAGCCCGCCCTGGCTAAGCAAAGAATCTCTCACAGCGCAGCAGTGTCCACGCAATTCACGAGCATTTGAGTTTGGTGGAAAGAGGGAAGAAAGCTTGAGATGGTTCCAGTCAATTCCAAGACAGGGAAGCAAAAGCGAAAGAATCTTGAAAAGAAGAATCCCAAACATAAACCAAACCAGACCTTGATTATAACAAGGAAAAAAAACCTGGACCAGTGTTACATGCAGCTAATCGAGTATCACCCTCATCACTCTCTATAATCTAGCCAGTTGCAGAATCCGGCGTATTATATGTACAACCGATGGATCAAGCAAGAAGTACAATTGCAAACAAGCGCGCGCGCGTAGGATCAACCAACGTAACCAAGCGACCAAGCACAGACGACTGGTTGGCAGACCGCGAATTACTGGTACACACACGACGACACGATCACGGCCTCCACATGTCCCGGATGGTCTCGTGGAAGCTTGCGAGCACGATGAGGAGCACGACGACCATGGCGACGCCCCAGGGGGAGCTCCCCTCGGCTGGCCCGGCGTCGTAGCCCGGCCTCCAGCGGCGCTCGCTGGGGTAGAATCCGAAGAAGTAGCCGTCGAAGGAGTCGACGGAGGAGATCCAGCGGATGAGGAGCACGAGCAGGATGGGCACGGCCAGCAGCGCCCAGCTGAACTGCTCCGCCGCCTCCTCGATGAAGTCCTCGTAGGTGAAGAACCACGAGACCCCCAGGAGGAGCGTCACCATCAGCAGGATCAGGATCACCGGGTACGGCAGCGGCGACAGCGTGAACGCCTCCACTATCGATGACTCCGCACGCCGGTCGCCGTAGTACGACATGGCTGCCGCCTTGGGTTGGCTTGCTCTGGCCTCTGGGGATTCTTTGCTACGGAGGTTGATGACGAGAGGGGAAAGCGGGCGAGGGAGGGAAGGAAGGAGAGCGACGCTGGCGGACGACGTGGTGGCGGAACCGGCGGTAGGGAGCGGGATATAGGCGCGTGCAACCAACCGAAGCACGGATCGTGTCGTGTGCGCGGCGCGGGGATGGGCGCGTGTAACGGCCCGAAGGGCTCACGCTGACGTGGAGAGATCGTGGGGGAGCGGAGCAGAGGATGCCTCGTCGTCCTGCTGACGGTGACTTGACTTTGACACTCGGAAGCTCACGGAAATAGTAGTACTACTCGAGTGTGTGATTTGGGAGGGAGTTGCTGAGGATTTGCACTACCCCAGCGTCGGTCTTATATGTGCGACAGAAACAGGTTTGGATTAGAGTAATCGATCGAGGGGTCGGTGCGCGACTTCTGGCGTGGTGTACGCGTGGAGACCGGCAGCACGGTCGCGTGCCTTTTTAACTTTCTGTGTTTGAAAAAAAAGCGTGATCTCGTGGAAGATTTTCGGGTGATACGTGCTGATATGCTTCCTTGACGCTCCCTGGTGGGAAATCAGCGGGTGAATCGTCAGTTCATTTGAGCGTAAGTTCTCAGGATTCCTGTCCTGAAACTCCTGATCGGTTTCGATTTGGATCCCGCCGCGCGCGCTCGTACAGTTTCCATGGACGACACGATCCGCTGTGTGTCACAGAGGCCAGAGGGAAATGTTCATGGTCCTGGATTTAGGCCTGAAGGCGGCGAGGCAAAGCAAGATTGAAGCGCCGGATCTTCTGCAGCCGTATCTGCGTAGCATCAGCACCAAATTTGCCCGCCTAATTAATGTCGAAACTGCTCCTGCCTAGTAATATATTTCTATAGGCAATTTTTTTATAACAATTTCTATAGGCAATTTTTTATAACAATTTCTATAGGCAATTGACGGGGCAGTTGGTCGCCTGAAACGTGGTCAAGTTTTTTTTCTTAGTCAAAAGGCTACCCTAGGGCCTAGCTCCTTTGACGCTTGACGAGATTTGCCAGCTACTTCATACACATGGTATATTTTTTGTCTTCAAAAGTTTTCTTCATAGACATTTTTTTCTTTTTTAGAGGATCACATAGATTTTTTTTTTTTTGAGAATTTAGAGGATCACATAGATGGGAGTATAAAAAACAGCATCTTTTGTTGTACAGCCCACCACAGCCCAGGCAGTCTTCTTTTCGTCAGCCCAAATTCAACATAATCCGGCCCAACACTTTCCCGTTTCGGCAGCCTCCTTTCCCGTTTTACGCGTCCAGCCCAACCCCAAAAGTTCACCCGCGGCCCTCTCCGGTGCGGTGGTGAGACTCCCCACGCAACAGCAGCCGCGAAAAGCCTCAACCGCAAACCCTCGCCGCACCGCAGCGAGCTAGCGATGGCCGGAGATGACGCCGCCGCCGCCGGTACCGCGGCGGTAAGGAGGACCCTGAAGGAGGAGGAGGAAGATGACGACGATTTGGACAACGTCCCTATCGCCCTTTCTAGGTCCAAAAAGGCGGGCAATGCGAGCGCCTCCAAGGCGAAGATGGAGGAGGAGGAGGACGACGAAGACAACCTTCCTATCTCTCATTCCCGAGCGAAGAAGGTTTGTTTTCCTTCGGTTCATCCAGATCTTGTTCACCGACCTGTTTTCGAGGCGGGTGGTGCGCGCAAACCTAGATGTTGAGAGATTTGTTTGATTGTTTTGTGGATAATTCGTTTGTTAGGTCGCCTCCAGTCAATTCCTTTTATCAACATCGTTTATTAATATCGAGAATTTGTGAAACTCATGCCCAAGCTTTGCCAAGGGTTTGATATCCACCATCGCGATGTTATTGGCGGGGATAACCTGGAGTTTATCAGGATTGCATGACATTAGTTCACACTGGGTGTGGGGTTGTTAATTGCGAACATCTTGTTTTTGCACTGTTTTCGTTTTCACTCTGAATTTGCTGCAGTGATATAATTTAGACTAGTACTCTGATCTGTGTTCTAGAAGGCTAATATCTTATTTTCTGTAGGGAAATGAGAAGCAGAAAGGCACCGTGAATAGCAACGCAAAGGCTTCCAAAGCTAAGAAACAAGAAGTCCAGTCTGATGATGATGATTTCATGGTTGGAATTTTAACGTCATTTTGTTCCCATCTATATTTTCCTTGGTTCTAATTTTGGGATTAACAATTATGCACCTTTCAGCCAAATTCTCAGAAGAAAAACAGTAATGCCAAGGCATCCAAGGTCAAGAAACTAAAAGATGAAGATTTGGAAGATCTTAAGGTATGTATCCCCACTTGTCCTTGGTTTGTACTGTGTTGTTGCTTATATGCTTATTGGTTTGTTGACTTGGCGAAGGGGGACAAGAAAAGGAAGAAAAGAGTGGGTGTCAAAGAAGGGGCAAAGGTGACCGTTGTAAAGGGTGAGAAGGCGAAGAAAGAGAAGAAAGTGTATGACATGCCAGGGCAGAAGCATGATCCTCCTGCTGAAGTATGACCTTTCTACCTTCTTCAATGTGGTATATCTCTTGTAAAACAACTAATTTTGTTTTGTTGCAGAGGGATCCACTGAGGATTTTCTATGAATCGCTCTATGAGCAGGTGCCCACCAGTGACATGGCTGCCATCTGGTGAGATACAGCATATGCATAAGCTTGAAAGATTTGTGTTATAAGCGAACTAGATGCAGCTATAGTGGCCCATATCTTTTCTGGGGTTAATACAGACCAACAGTTTTTCAAACGCGTCAGCTAGGCAATGCCTAGGTGTTGGGCGGTCCCAGCTCACCTTGGGAAACATGTATGCCTTGTTGCCTGGGCGATAAGGCGTACACAGTTGTCGCCTTTAATACACTGCAGACTAATCTGATGACCAAGAACCAATGGTATACAATGTGTGCATATGTTGGGTAAATTCTTGCCAAATCGTTTACGAGTTATGGAGAATAATTCTTCACAAGGAAGTTTGTCAAGTGGTTATGCCATAATTTGGCAAGAAAGTCATTGTTATTATACTATTATGTAGTATTAAGCCAACTACACACATACTCTTTAACGGTGAACTACTCTTTTTTCATGGCAATTTTAACTCGATATAACCTTTTGTGTGAATCCTATCATGTAGGCGGCTGCACATCTTTATGCCTGATAGTTGGCTGCAGTAGTTGTGGAGCTCTAAAATTCACTATATTTTAAGCTGCTTGATGCAAAGACCAATCTGAATGCCGTTACCTGAAAATGTACATACTTGATCTGTTTTATGGTTCTTAATATCTTGTAGTGCTGAAAATAACTAAGATAGGTTGAAATAACACCTTTCATTTGAAACCATACCATCCCGATGTGAATTCCTTAGAAAAATGCATGCACAGTGTTAAATATCAAAGCTCAAGAAATCTCTGCCAGAGACAAATCGTTGCTTAGGCTGGAGATCTTGCTTGGTCTGGATTTCCAAAAGCACAGTGTCTTATTTAGAGTTGTCTAGCATGAGCCATTGAAAAAAAAAAATCTTGCTACTGAAAAGGCTGTTTATAGTTGCTTTGTCTTGGTTTCAGGTTAGTTGCTCTTCCTGAATAGTCGGCAGTGGGCATAATGTTCTAATTGGCTGAGTGCAGTGATAACTTGCCAGAAGGCAGCATTAACTGGCGAAGTGACAGCTCCCGGACCTGAATAAATATGCTTGTGTGAATCCTGCTGGTTCAGCAGTTTGTGTTAATTTATTTATCTTTCAGTTATTCAATGTCAATAATTCAAACATGCATCAACATTCTTGTTGAAGCAACCTAATATTTAATTACTCTTTTGGTGTGCATAGGTTGATGGAATGGGGTTTGCTCCCATTGGATGTGGCGAGAAAAGTTTTTGAGAAGAAACAGGGCCAAAAGTTCAAGTCACCAGTTAAAACAACTGTTTCCAAGAGAAAGCCTACTACTCCAACCAAGACACCGGCCTCATCTGCTATGAAGTCCATTTCGGCTAAGAATAGTGCTGGAAAACCAACGTCGCAAAAGAAGAGGAAGGCAAGTAGCGACTCAGATGATGATGATTTTATGGCTCCTAAGGCGAAAACCAAAAGGCAGAAGGCCTAGTTAGGTTGTAGCATCGCATTCGTTTTGCAATGGGACGTGTTCTTCAGACAATATGCTAGATCAGGATAGCATTGGAAAAACGATGAGAGAAATTGTTCCTTCCATCAGGCATCTGGTGCGAAGTACGTCGGTCCAGTGTCTAGAAGTACCGATTGTTGTTGAACCCTAATGTTTCAGATCATTCTGCTACTTTGGTACCATTTCACAGGGAGTATCTACATCTGAATGCTTGGGAGCATGGAAACCAAACATATTCCTCACAACTCTGCATCCGAACGGATATAAACTGCAAAAATAGTTGCATTTCCCATCGATCAATGTGTCTGGCTTGAAGACCTTATTCCAAACGTACATGAATCAGGTTACCAATCCTGACGACCTGCATCTTTGCACTACGCAGGTTGCAACCGAGCCAGCATGACATGCTGCTGCAGTGCCTGTGATCAGACAAAAAGCAACACCACAGGCACCGCTCAGATAGTGACATTCCGTTCCCTCCAGATATCTGTCATGTATATAACTTTATTTATTCACTTGGCGCCCTGCTGCTGAGAGGAGAACAGGGCGGAACCGGACAATGGCTCGTGCACGACGGTGCTGGTGGAGACGAAGACGGGGTTGCTGTTCAGTTGCTGCATGACGGCCCCAAGGGTATCTGTGAGCAATTTCTTGAACTCGGCTTCGTCTACTGTCTTTCCGTCGCCGGCTTTCGCCAGCTTGATGGCCTCGTCCACCACAGCATCAACCTGAGGCATGGGTAAAAGCATCAAAATCAACGTTCAGCGTTGGTGCCAAAGTTGAGATATGCTGCAGGACTGAATGTAAGGGTGATGTGCCATTTAGAGATGTTACCTGTTTAACAGCACCATAATATGGCAGGCTTGCAGCATCCGCCATCTTATCAAGTGCAGCTATGAGGCACTCCTTTGATGCCTTGTTCTTATGTTCTGCTGTCACGCCTCTCCAAACAGAATCCAACAACTGGTGCACAGAGCAATGATTTCACAAAATTCGCCATTGGCATTGCCTAACAAACTGTCAGAAACAAGTCTGAAAAACAGAGGTTTGAATGTTAGCTGTACCCTGTCCAGCTCGAATTTGTTGGCCAGCAGCCTCTTGATGCCACTCCCGTCGTAGGTGTTCTCGGTGTGCGCGACGATCACAGGCTGCTCCTGGAGCCGATCGGCGACAGCGCCTAGCAGCTCCTTGAGCTGCCGGAAGAAGTCGTCTCGGGAGGCCGGCTGCTCGAGCTGATCGGCAGGAAGCTGCTGCAGAGCCGGCTCGAGGATGTTCTCGACAGCCCAGGCGTCTGAAGCCGGTGGCACTCCATGGTCGACGCTCAGTTGATCAAGAGCGGCCAGCAGGCACTGGCGCAGGGGCACGCCTTCAGAGCCGACCTGTGAGAAAATGGCGGCGGCTGAGGGCTCGTATCGGCTGCTGGCGATGAAGTCCCTGAGGTCGTCGCCGTCCATGCGCAGGATGACGAGGGGGTCCCTCTTGAGCCCGGCCGCCATGCCGAGGAGGATGTCGGACAGGGCCTCCTGGAACTCGGCCTTGCTCACCTCGCCCAGCGACGTCCCATGAGTCAGCTCGCTCACCACCTGCACAACCAGTCAGCCAGTAGTCAGGTGGTGTGGTGTGTTCAGAGAAAAAAAACAAGTGAGCCTGCAAATATTCTGAATTTCTTCGTAGCCCAGTGGTTGGCAGCAGATGTTTCGCTGCCTGCCAGAGGATCATTCCTGAGACCGTGCCGAGACAACGGACGAACTGTTTGTTTATCTCTCGAGTGCATTTTTTGTCTCCATTTGTGAGCGCTAGATTTGCTGACACATATCGATTGATATGTTTTGAGTTTTACTCAAAGGGTGCATCGACAGTCCCTCAAATTAAATGTCAATGGTTCATGATAAGATGTTGAATTTTGGATTGCGATCTTTCAGGATCTGCACCAATGGAATGCACTCGGGGCTACGGCATCTTGACATGGACCCGCGGGCAAACCTGCATCCTGCATTGCGTTTTAGAATCTGCCTTTTGCTGATTAGGAACTCATGATTAACATTCCTATGGTTCATAATTCAGGTAGTGAGACTAGAAGAACGTGTCACTCGTTGATAGGAGCAGATCAGATAGACAAATACATCCATTCCTAGCTATTACTACGGAGTGTATGCAATCATCTTCAGATAAACACACGGGCAACAGTTTTGGTGTCCTTATTCTGTTGTCCCATGTCCTATGCTAAAGTCGCTGCCATGTGATAAATGTACATGCTTTTTCACTGTTATTTCCAACTGGCATATCCGATATCGTACTTAAATTGGCATTCTCAGGGTGTGGTAGAGCTTGTCGACCAATCGAGTAGGAATCCGGTGTAAAGTACTACTTGAATGGTCCTCGAAAATAAGCTTTGGTTCGTTGCCAGTTTATATTTGAATTTATCAATTTTGCTAAAAAATATGGCATACGAATCTTAACACAGTTTGACCTTTTCATTTCATATCCTAATAGATCCCAAAAGGAGAGAGTATATATAGATTAGTGGCAAGTGCTCAATTCCGATTCGGTTAACGGTTCAACTGTACAAATACACACATGCATGCCCGTGAGGCTGTGCTTCGTTGATCTCAAGCTAAACAACATGCAAAACCTCCAAGAAACCTGGAAACAGGGGGGCATCAACAATTTTTGCGAGGGACACAACCACAGGATGCTTGAAGGCGCCAATAATGATCATCTCACTTTGTCAGCTACTACCATGGGATGTGAGTACAGTAGCTTTTAATCTTCGTCTCATGAAGCAGCAACCACACATGATGATCAGCAAAACAATTCACAGCGAAGATAGAAGGCGTATTACCTCTGAGCAGATGTGGTCGGTGTTGGGCGACGCCCCCTCGGCGGGCAGGCCGAGCGCGGCGCCGATGTCGGCCACGGCGGGGCGCAGCTCCTGCACGGAGAGCATGCCGTGCCCGTCGGCGTCGAGCTGCCGGAACTTGCTGTCCACCAGCATCCCGAACACCTCCCTGTCCTCCACCAGCTCCCGGATCTCCGACCCGTCCACCACCACCTTGTGCTGGTCCTCCTCCTCCCCGCCGCCGCCCCCGCGCCTTCTTCTTCCTCCTCCACCCGAACCAGCCGCTGCTGTTCCTCTCCATGGCCTCCTTTTATATATACGATCGAGCTTCGTGCACACAGCAGGAGGACGCGTATGGAAAAGTTGCACCGGTGAGGTGAGCTCGGGCGGTGGACGTGCCTCTCGTGACGCCTTTGCCCACCTTTGTCCCCCCTTTCCCACTAGCTAGCTAAGCTGTAGGTTGTAGTAGCAGGCGGTCGCTTTGCTTGCGTCTCGGCGTCTGATTTGTCCGCTGCGCGTGGAGAAATATAGAAAAAGCAGGGGAAGGAGACGACGAGGCGATCGAGCCGGCCGGCCGGGGAAAACGAAAAAGGTTGGCCGGGCCGGGGGGTGTCGGCGGCCGGATAACTCATTAACGCCTGGGGAAGAGAGACACGTGTGGGACGGCGCCCACTTGGTCGCCCACATGTTGTTCCGGCGCCCAAAATTAAAAAACCAGGTTGCCCACCCGAGCCCGCCCCGCATGGCGCACGCGATCTCGCAGCGATCGTGACGACGACGACGACGGATCGGCGTTGGATGGGCGGAGCGGAGGGGGGGTGTCCGGGGGATGCCGTTGTGGGCGTCACGCAACTTGGGCTGTGCGTGAAAGCGGCTTGGCGTTGCGGGGGGCGGCTTGGGTTGTTTGCGTCTCCGGCGGGAGATGGCATATGTTGTCATGGCCGGCGCGCGTCGCGGTCGCGATGATTGGCAGCTGGGAGGATTTGCCGGTCGGGAAAGCGACGGCGGGATGGGAATGGGATGGCGCGCGCCGCGCGCCCTGGCCGGCCGTGTCGTCCTGGCACGGTTGCGGCTGCGGCGATGGAAGCGTTCTTGGATGCTGTAATGAAAGGGGTTGACGAGGGACAGGCTAGGCTAAACAAGGAATAGAAGGAACATGTCAGCAGTTGAGAATTTGTGTGTAACACGGTTGGGCACTAAAGTATTGGCACCTGATTATGGTATCAATGACTATGGTGCAAGTGCAATGCGAACCACCACCCCATGAGCACCGTCATCCCTTGATCATCAGGTCCCGAGTTTTTTCTGCTCCGATCCTGGCCGATATTTTCCACAGGTGATCGATGTGATTGTAAGCTAACCAACGACGAGACGTGTCAGCAGCCTGGAGAGTACACGTGGAGGATAGATCCTGATGCCGCTCATCAGGTTTACAAAAATACAAACTGATTGGCCTAATTCAGGTGACCCCGTTTGTCTCTGCCTCATATGCTTCGCTTGCTGCAGAAGTGTAGTTGGCATCACGCACTTTTTGTCCTTTCATGTGTGGTGCGGTGCCTACGAGCACTGGGCCACGACACCAGCACAAAAGACGCGAAAGTAGGGAACCCAGAGAAACAATAGTGTAGCACTATGCCGGTTTTCAGCCACTTGTGCTCTCCATCTGCATAATCAACTACTGTACGTTGTTTAACAGGATATCCTCAATAGCGCCGTCCAATATCTACCACTTCCACTACTGCGGAAAATCAATAAAGGAAAAAGGTATATTTGTGATCAGGCAATGCTTCTGCGTGCTTTTTACACTCCACATGTGTGGAATTTCGATGGTGCCTTCCAACTATGGTAAAATAGTCTCTGCAAAACTTTCCGAAACAAGCATCAGGGATTCAAACAACTGATAGGTGGTGCTTCTGTCACAGCTCTTGCTTGCCCCAGCAGATGAAAACTTTGCTAAAAGACAGCCATCTGAAAAGTCACCCAGGGAATGGACAGACTGAAATGTATAATGTTTGAAATACAGGCATTCCTTGCCCACGCCACCAATCTATATACACATGCCGAGAGACAGAGCGCTATTTACAGCTTAAAGCACATGAAAAAACCACCGAGACAGCACATAAAAGATGATAATTAGCTCCGGAACATGATAACCAAGTGAACAACAACGCATCGCCACTCCACCAAACAACGGGACAACCGAAACCTCGTAAAGGATCAACACGATGTGCAAGGAAAACAATGGCTTTGCAGCTAATTCCCAGCAGGGTCCTCGGAGGCGGTGCGCCTCCTCAGCTTGGCGCGCGTCACACGGATCGTCTCCTCCATTGGTGTCTCCTCGACCTCGAGCAGCTCTTCTGCGCCCTCTGCAACGTCCCCACCGGCCTCATCGATGGCCATCTTGTCCACCTCTTCTGCTTCAGGGAGTGGTTTGGCACTAGGCTCAGATTTCGGTGAACCAGCACTTGTGGCTGGAGTTCGCACCGGCTCAACGGCAGGTTTCGCCTCACTTTTCTTTGGGCTCCCGCCAGATTTTGGAGTGGTTGCAGCTGTGACGGGCTTTGTGGATGCCACTGAACTAGATTTAGCTGATGCTTGACGCTTGATCTTTGGGGAAGATGGAACAGGTTTGGTCTCCTGTGATTGCTGTGTCATTGCTGCTTGCCGAGCTGCGATTGATGCTGCTCTGCGCATAACAGGTGCTGCTTGTTTTTGTGGTTGCTGCTGCTGCTGCATTTGTGGTTGCTCCTGTTGTGGCTGCTGTGGTTCCTGAAGGAAATCAAAGCATCATTTAAGTAAGGGTAACATGATAATACTATAGGAACAGATAAAGCTGAGCACACATTTCCATGACTTCAAACGAATTTCCATGACTTCCTTAAACTGAGAGGATTCGAGGATACAACAAAACTACTGCTGCTAACAACCATGCATCATGCAACCTTCTATCTTGTGCACCTCTTTGTACAGAATGCAAATGGAATGCCTAGACAGAGCAAATTTCTGAATTTCTCCTGAGCATATGGACATATTTGTACTCTCTCTCAAGTTTCTGAATTTATCCTGAGCAAATGTCTGAATTTATCTCAAGTTTCAAATAAAATAAATAAATAAATAAGTATGGGCTATTAGTTTACACTAGCTACCTACTTTAGTTAGCAAGTTTTTAAGAAAAGAGAGAGAAGGCCAGTAAGTGCATAATTACTTATTTACCAGTTACCTGCTACCGTTCGTTTTGTTTTGGAATAATGGTGCTTCTGATACCATAATTACATAAAACTTCATGACACAGATAACAAAAATGCTTGAAATTTGCTGAAGGGGGCTCAAAATGAGGCTTAACAGCTTCATGGTATGGTGTGAGAAAATACTCATGCATTGTCACAAGTTATGGTGCATAGAAATGTTTTTTCAGTACACATTCATATGTCAAATGCTATATGCTCTTGCTTACTTGGGCAATTAGTGTTGTAAGACGAACAAACAGTTTCATAATACTCTTCTATGTTTTTGCAATCTTCTATATAGACTTAGTCACACTACTTCACACTCACTGCTACTGGTCCGAAAATACAAGCGTATTACAAATTTCTACATAAAAATGGTTCATAATCTACAAATGCACTTGGGGTGTCAAAACACTTGGGAATATAGCATTATAATATCAAAGGATAGGGACTTATATTCTTACCAATTGTTCGTGAGAAGTTTAGCGATAGAATATTTATGGCGATGCACATAAATAACTGCTAATTTATCAAGCAATCTAACAGAACAAAAAATAAAAACAGAGAAGGCATGGTAATCAATAGAAAAGTCCCAATTTCCAAGATAGTACAGAAACCTGTGGTCTATGTCAAAGACTAGGTCACTAAACAAGACAAAAGTGGCTTTTCAGAGGGATATATATGCTTGCAACTTTGAGGGGGCTGAGCTCCATAGGAAGTCGGAGCTGCCACATCGCTATTGCAATGAGCTTGGTAGTGATGGCCTACAGTGGAATCTATCGTTTATATTACTTTCGAGCCATTTTGCCCCTGTGTGTCTTTTCTGTTGGTTTGCCTTGAATTATGTATGGTTTTTCAGACCCCAATTTCCCTTAATAAACTGGGCCAGTTCTTTTCTCCTATATGAACAGCAGAAACTCCTTGCCCTTTTTGAAGGTTCTTCTAAAAAGACATTATATGCTTGCATTTTTTTTTGTTAAGCTACATGATTTCCGTCGAGCTACATGATAAGCATATCCGGAAAATGTACATGGTTTAAATTCTTGCAACGGATGTCCAGTGACCAACAAAGATACGAGTGCACTCACAAATTTATTAAGGTGTCTCATCTTTCATGCCATCAAAGCCAGATTCAAGATGTTTCAGACTTTCATTCATACATCTTGCTTTAGTTTTTTCAGTATAACAAGGTCAGTTTCGAACCAGATTTTTCAGGACCTAGTACAAAGCTATTTAATATTGATTATTTCTCTAGAAAAGTAACTACATGCTTAAATATACCATTTAGCAGTAGCAGTGAATGCATCTTGACACAATGAGAGCTAAGAAACTATATGACAACGCTGTCAAATTTGCCTCAGAGAAAAACAGATAAAATATTTTTAGTATCTGCATAGACATGATGAAGTTTAACATCCTTAGTCTGGGAAAACATATATTAATTCGATGGACAAAGTGGACAGAAGAGGCATAATAGTGCATTTTGATCCACACCTGATGAGGGCGCTGCCTTGATTTCTGAGAAGGTGACTGGGCTGCGACATATTTCAAAACGTCAAAGAAAGTATTCTGTCCTACAGAAGCAGCCTTCTGGAAATAAACGACAGCAGTATCGGTGGCTCGAGCTCTCAACTCAAGCAGATTGCGATCAATTTCATTCTCATGCTGAGAAATATATGGCCTAAAGAAAGTCCCATAAACGTATGTAGTTCCCTGCCACAAAAGCACATATCAACCCTATGTACAAAAAACGTGTAAGGTAGAAGGTGCATGGGACAAACTAAGTACCTTTGTCTTTGGGTACCACAAGTATACAAAGAACAACAGCTTTGCTTCTGAGTAAAATGGTAGCCTTCAACAAGCGCAAACAATGTTAGAGACTCATCAAAGAACTGAAGAAAATGGCAACCTTAAGAAGTCTCACCATGATATTGTAAAATCTCCAAATCTCTCCAAAACAGTCAACAGGGCAACTAAAATCCTAGGCACAGGAAACGAAACTTATTTTGGCAGATTGCTCATGGAAACCAATATTGTGACCACAGAAAGAAATTATTGAACCACCTTACCAATACTGACACCAAAATATGAGCTGCTCAATCTCCGGTTTGTTCAGTTCAACAGTCTTGTAGCATTCATAGGCAGGATAAGCATAGCCAAAGGCCAGCCTACAGGAAATTGGCATATCAAACACCAGAAAATAAATGAAATGTTAGTGCTATATTTCTTCCCAACACCATAGAGAAAATGCTAATTATTTTGATATTTTCACGAAGTTATTTAATATTTCAGTACAAATATTTATTCCACCTTTTCCCCTTTATTCCACAATAGACCACAAAAAGGAGCAATTGTAAATTTAAAGATGCACGGAGTTAGTATCTCAATATCCTTCAAGAGACTAATTTTTCAATGCACTTACACCAAAAAGGTAGGGAATTCACCAACACAAATGAACGGGATAAAATCTAAGACAGTTTTTGATGAAACAGGTCAAAGAGCCCAATATTGGACATATCTAAAGTAGTATTCTGCTATCTTGAGCATTTCAAGAAATATGGTTAACAGTTAATATCCTTAAAAAAGAATGAGCCGGACGGGAAGAATGAACGAACAGAATCTTTGACCGTTGTGCAATGCATTGAAAACTTGCTCCCTTGCTCCTCAAGAACAGTAAAATACTTTTGAATGCGTTGTTTGCGTGCTCTCAGCCCCATTTCCCGGCGAAGAAGAAGGTGGACAAATCGACAGGAACGAGCGCATCTCCCAATTTATTTTTAAACAAGACAATATACAAAGATGAAACAAACCAAGAGAGACTGAACTCTCCGGATGGGAATGGCGACCAACAGATGCTTGTTTCATTAAAAAAACAAATTTAACCCTGGACAGGCACACCTAAGAAATCTCCAAACTCGAAATGCAAATCTGCCAAGAACACATTTAAGATTCCGAGCAAGAGAGCGCTTACAGAAGGACCCTGGAGAGGAACCCGCCCATCATCGTCTCCGGCCTTTCTGCGCACGACCAGATCCATCAAAGCGAACTCAAATCAAAACGTCATTACGGACTGACACATTCTGAAGCCAAACTACATAGAACCGAGCATACCGCAAAGAAACCTCGCAAGAGAGGGATCTGGACCGGAGGCGGCCGGGGCGGTGGCTGGACGGAACAGACGGAGCCCGCCGCGCCCGTGAGGAGAGAGGAACGGCCAGGAGCTCCGGTGTCCCCCCTCTCCACGCTACCTCTCTCCTGGCAGCGGCTAAAAATACCGGTAATGTGGTGGAATGGAATGCGGAGAGGGAGAGACGGAGGAGAGGCGAGCACGTCCGCCGTGAGCTCAAACTGCCCCCCTGCCTCTCCTCTTCTGGTTCAACCATGGGAGTACCAGACAACATTTCTATTACCAATTATAAATGCACCTGTCCCTCTCTATCGACCTTGGGCAAAGAGAAAATTACTTTATTCAACGCTTTAGTATTTTATACTGTGGTATACACATTCTCCCCTTATCCAACTGTAGACGGTCAGCCATGAGCAATTGCATTGTAAACTTTTTAGCATAAGTGTATAAAAGTACTTTTACACTTGTGTTTATAAGTACTTTTGTTTATACTTGTGTTTATAAGTACTTTTATACTTGTGTTTATAAGTATTTGTGCATTGTGTTTTTAATAATTTAATATGTTCAAGGCTATCAAATGTTAGTATATAAAAGTTATATTTTAATACTATTCTGAAAAAAAGAGTGTTCTTACGCAACCAAAACATAGGGACTTATAAAATAGTAATTTACTAAACGTTGACAAGAAATTAACTGATGGTATGAAGAGTTTGATTTAGTTTTTACCAAAGAAGTGCCATAAATTGCAATCAAATGTATCCGTATTCCTGAATCAATAAACCTGAAGGTTTTCTTTAATAGTTTTGGGCATTCCAGAATCATGCTTTTTCTCTATGTATGAGCTGTACACAATTGTGCATAGCAGTTTGATTTTTTACAAATGTTTTCTATGTATATCTGTATTTTTCTTCAATAATTTAAGATTTTTACTAGAATGGATGTTGTAATAGACTTCTTGGAGCCAAGAGGCAATGGGTATGTAACCCAATTAACACAATCATGTTCTGTTCCACGTAGCATAACTCGTTGGTGCATATGAAAATCATGGTTTTGCATCCAATTTAAATGATTGTCTACAAATCATTTTTTGGATCTGTGTGGGATGTGACCCTATCATTATTATATCTCTTGTTGAGAATTGATTAAATGATCATGATGACTAACTTCTTTTTGGGCAATCATGCCATTTGGTATCACATATATATTGCCATGCATCTTGGGATTTTACGTTTTGGTTTTGAAGACCTAAAAGATTACTTCGCTGCGAGATCAAACCAAACCGTGAAGCATGCTCAACTCGTATGCCGACTACTGAGGTGCATTTTCTGGTCCATTTAGCAGCTCACCTCTCGAAGTGGCAAATTAGTTAAAGTGGCCACTGGGTAGGGTGACACCGGAAGTGGTAGCTTTGGACGCACGGCTCAGATGTGGTTTACATGTAACAACAGCCGTAGGATCCATAGCATGGAGCAGTACGAGACAGACCGAGAGAGGGGATCGGGGGCGCAGAGAGGTTGGTGGATGCGAGGGGCAATGGACCCATGGGTGCGCTCTGATCGGATCTGGGCGTTCCGGCCTTCCTTTCCTTGTCGCACGTAAAAAACTCAAAACTCTTTGGCCGCGCCCTGCCGGGACGTGACCACTGAGTCACTGACGTGCGTCCAACTCGCAAGGTGGCGGAGGCCTATGGCCTAGCTGCTAGCTGCTCCCTGTGCATGCATGTGCATGTTTCACCAATCACCGATCGGACCCGACGCAATGTACGTCCACGTAACGTACCACACGCACCTGCTGTACCGATTACACCTACTTCGTCCCAAATTGTGATGAGATATTTCTATAGACGTGTACGTTGTTCCATGTGTGAGTGAAATCACGAAAATACAGTGGTGCTGGCTAATAGGTCTGTATTATCTCCAAAAGCTACTAGATATATCGTGCATGATGCTCTACTACTCTGGAAGCTAAAGCCAAGGATTTGGTTGTGAGCGTGCACGTGAGCACGTCTCAGCTTTAAGCTGGTTTCACATGATTGCCATGCATGCATGGACTGGAGGGTAGATTGATTCCTTCAAAGCTAAATCTAGCTTTATTACCTTTGGCTCTTTTCGTCTGGTGGTAGCCTCGGTTTATTCCCGGCAAAATCACCAGCATCTCACATTAGGATCCAAGAAAGAGAAGAGTGGAAGGACCACTGGTAATACATAGAGTAGCTCGGCCACGAAAGCACGAGGCGTGGGGCATATTGTCACGGTCTTTAAATAATTATGAGAGTTATATTTGTAAATCTAAATAAAATCTTAATGTTATAAAAATACTTTTTAAGAAGATATATGCCGTTTATGTCAAACTAATTATATATATCTAGTAGACAAGCACAAAAGTTCTTATATTTTTAAATGGATTGAGTAACTTTTAAACTTTACACTATACAATTGACATATACATAGTGTGTTTATTACAAGTTTAACATTGCTTACATCCAAAATAAACGACAGCTATTTGTGACCCAGTAAGTATATCTCTAGAAGACAAGAACAAAATGAGTGATAATTAGCGCCTGAAAATTTCCTTTTAATTATTGTATCGATGAACATCTGAACGTGTACGTATCTGTCAGGATATATGGTACCCATATTCTCCTGTAGTCCTATACCCACATGTGACATGTATCATATATGACCACAATAGTACACGTACTCTTGTCTTCCTCTTTGTCTCTTGTATAATTCGCAAGTTGATACGTACTACTACAAGAATCTGGCTGTAGCATTCCTGATCAGACTCAGACCTACAACTACTGTTCGCCTATCTATGGCATCTTATTAGCATAAGACTAGGAATTCATCTGTGCACTTTCGATGCTATATATAAATCTCTCTCTGTTCGTTTTCCTTTGTTCTTCTCGACTCGGTGTGGCGCTCATCGATCTGCTTGTTACACATGGGTCTTTGGGATCATAATTCCATGGTAGGTGAGGGGACAGGTGGTTTACAGGTTTAGCGATCAGTCACTAACGTCACAGAAAGCATTGCAAATTGATGTGTTTCATCAGCATATAGATGCCTGGTCTGTTTATGTCACAGCAACCGAACCTACTAGAGCATCTCGACTATCATAATTGCCATTATTATGTTTCTCCATCATGCAAACGAGCAACGATTTTGTACGAGCTTTGCAGATAGGATCATGTATCTAATATAAAAGTTCTAATGTCAATTAATTGTCAAGCTATGTTGAGGTCAGTAGTATATTTGTACTCTGCAGGGGAATACTGAAACTCTGAAACATGACAACTAGAAGAACATAATATTGAATATACAAACAGGACGATGAGAATTCTCCACCCTGCACAGCCTTTTTCAGTCCAAACAGATAATCTTTGTGTTATAGTATATAATTTGTGTGAGATTACTTATGCTATCATGCGTGGGGACATGTTTACGTATTCGACTCTTCGATTAAAAATTGTTTCGCAAAAAAAACGACTCTTTCACAACATCGGCGAAGCTAGTAATATAATCTCATCTAATTGACACCACCGATTGAATTTCAATTTAGACTCTTCTTACCCACCAAAACATATCAGATTCCCACCGAAAGATAGCCTAACGCACCAAAGCACTGATCAGATACGGGTTTGTGGTTATGATTCTGGATCTGAACCTTTCTAAACAACTTAGAGTAGCTTCTCATTTTCGTGATGCATGTTAGAACTTTGAACAAAGGTCATGTGCTTCCTAAATAAACGTAGGTGCGGTATTTCCGGTTCAATTGAATTCTAAAGAATTCGGTTCCCACCCCACAGCCAAACAGGCCCAATTTTGTAAGTTGTCTCGCGAGAGCAGCCTAAAATCAACTGTCCACAACCACAGGCCATTTAGCACATTATGCATGCATGTTTCACAATGTCAAAACCTTTCGCCATGCGTCATCGCTTTGGTTTTTCAGACTATTAAACCCAAGCTAGACCAACTCCACTTAGGGCCGAGAGGGTGGCTCATGCCACAAGCAACCAGTTAAAGATGATGGGCTGATGATTGTGACTGAAGGGAGACCCTAAAAGAGACACGTCCAGTTTCCTTTTTGCAAAGACAAAGTCGCCCTTAAACTTTCCTTTTGGTGTAGATAAGTCCCACACTCTTATTGTTAGCTAGCTATAGGACACTTTACTGCTACTCATGGATGCAATCAGCCTTGTGAGATAGGGCCTCAAATCAGCCTTATGCGATGGTCTATACGTCAGATCATGCTGCAGTCTGATGGGGCCCCACTTGAATCGCCTTTTTTTATCTTTTAGAACGGATAGTGATGCTTTAGCCTGAATATTTATTTGAAAGCATCAGGGAGCAGCCACCTAACTATAGCACTTAACTATAGTTGAAGGTTGAATGCTGACAGTCCAAAAAAAAGGATTGAATGCTGACTGAGAGGATTGTTAAGAATCTACTTAACGGTAACCTGCATGTATCAATATGCTGCCAGAGATATTATAGGATCGACAATAATGTTTATGTTTATGCCGATCGATCCTCCTCTGGTGGATTTCGAAAAGGGATAGAAGTAATAAGTGACCAAATATAAGACAAAGTACTTTAACTGGGCTTGGCATTGAGATAAGGTAGCCAATGGCCCAGACATATGACAGAAGCCAAACAGCCCAACAAACTATCGAGTGCGCAGCAGGGGGTAGCAGCACACTCTGTTCTTCTCGGGTTGAACTACGCCAATTTGTGAATTTGTGGTGCCATGATCGATGGCGCAGCCTTCGCTGGATGAAGAACGCCGACGACTAGCACCAGCTCGATCTTCATCACAATGTCAAGTTGAACAAAGGGAGATCCAAAAACAAAACATCTTATTTCTTGTAATCTATTTTGTAAAATAAATACATCGCTTAGAATTTATTTTGTTTTGATTTATTAGTTTTCATTTTAGAATTTTAGATAAATTATGCCCTTATATATATGATCGATTACCAGTGGTGTCCACCTCCGTTACAAGTTTAATAATTTGCTTCCGCCCAAACTAGTGTTGATAGATAGATTATATATAGACGTGCATTTTGCATTAAAAGATTGATTGCGCATGGTCGGTGGCGTTCTGACAATGAACACTTCAACAAGTTGTGATATTGACGATAATAATCTCAACGTAGAAATTACATTAAACTGAACGACCAAATTAAACATCCTTGATAGTAACAGTAAGCATACAAAACATGCTCCCGTTACATATGTTTTTTTTTTTTTTTTTTTGCGAGGAGTTACATATGGTATTTGAACAGACGTAGCACAACAACACAAACGGAAACATGTAAGATTCATACAGTATAGTATTAGTAGTATAGTATATGACCTGCTTGCCTCATACGGCACAGCTTATTCATATAGTATTAGTAGTATAGTATGGGTAAACGCACATTAATTTAAGTTGCGTTTGCGAGAATGTGCTGCATGCATCCAAGCCTAGACAGTGATACCGGCCCCGACGCATCTGATTTTGGGCGCCGAGCTGGAAACGAGGGAGTTAGGATTGTATGCGCACACACACAAATTCGCGCCTGGGTATAGGAGGCCGAACTTCGCGAGGGTGGAATCGAGGATCACCATGAACTTAGGAACTAAGATCATCTCGATCTTGTCCACAAGCGCCCTAGCCGCCTTTTCGAAGGCCTGAATGTCGCTCAAGACATTAGGGCACAAAGACTGGGACGATGGAGATGGTGATGGTGCCAGCGTCGGTGTCGAAGCCGGCGATGCCGCCTGGGCATGGGCGGAAGCCGCGAGCGCCAGCGCCATAGCGAGGAGCAGGAGCGCAGGGGATGCAATGGATTTGGAGGAGGCCATTGTTGCTATTGCTAGCTAGCTGTGGATGTGGATATAGATATAGTATACAGTATGTTGTCGACCGTCTGTGTGCCTTGAATAGGATCGAGCGTAGCTAGTATTTATAGACATGCAACCATCACCGCGGCCGCGAGATCCCCCAGTTTGCCAATGCGATTGCGAGTTCTTTTTTATCATTTTCTCGCGTATTTTAATTACTATCAGTACTGTACCTGGCCACCCGGTTGACATGAATCTAGCATGAATTTCCAAGCTAGGATGGAATATAATGTGCCCTAGTGGACATTGGATCGGAGCTGCATCGTCGTACTTGCGTGGTGACTTTCGTTCTACAGGACGCACACCCCCAGAGAGATTTTGTAGCCTGTGTGTGTACTGTGTAGACGTATGCCGTATGCGCACATTTCAGTTTTAGGCCAGCTATCTTGGACGAAGTTGTGTGTTAGGCGCGCGTTATCGTCACGTACCCCCTCCGTATCGAAATACTTGTCGCCGTTGACTTCTTTTCAAACTTTGACCATCCGTCTTATTCAAAAAATTATCTTACATGCATGAAGTACTAAATGTAGACGAAAAGAGAATCTTACATGCATGAAGTACTAAATGTAGACGAAAAAAATAATCCATTACATGGATGGAGTGTATGTCGCGAGACGAGTCTAACGAGCCTACTTAATCCACGATTTGCAACAGTAATGCTACAGTAACCGTCCGCTAATTCTTAATTAATTACCTTCTAATTACCCGTCATTAGATTTGTCTCGCGATTTGCTGGCTAGATCTGTAATTAGTTTTACCAATAGTTTACGTTTACTACTCCTAAATGGTAAATTTCCTTTGATGTGACATAAAAAAATTTTACCCTCCCATCTAAACACCACCAATGGCAACTTGGCATTACACCAGTTTATTAAGCCGCGGTGAATGGGACGCAATTGAGATGACAGATATTCAGAGAATTTCAGACTGCCCACCGCCCGCAACGAAGGTGCGGCCGCGCATCCTGTGCGCGCGCCGGCAGGACGCGCGGCGCTCGGCACCACCGCTTGTCGCCCACATCAACTGCGCGCGCGGCTCCGCGCCTTGTGAGATAGGACCTCAAATCGGCCTTATGCGATGGTATATCTCAGATCATGCTGCAGTGTGATGATGCCCCACTTCAAGCATTTTATTTGTTTATCTTTTAGAACGCATAGTGATGCTAGCTTTAGACTGAATATTTATCAAATCGAGAGAGTAATAGCTCAATTCCATCAATCAGTTGTCGTAACATTGACCATCAGAATGAAAGCCAACGCTCATCACCCTTCGACAAAAAGTGGTCACACTTGCGGTATCATGGTACGCATATAGATTAGCTCTGCGCTTCAATTTTTGCTTTGAAGGAATAATGGAGTACACTTTCTTATAGAAAATAAAAAAGTATACTAGCTACACCCTGTGCTTTTAAAATTTCTGCTGCCTGACAAACTTTTTGAACTTTGATCATTAGTGTAAAATATTTTACTTGATTCAAATATGAAAATCAGTTTTAATATTTTCAATTAAACATGACACTTTGATTTGCAGTTCTAATATTTTCAAATAAACTTTTTGAACTTTTATTTATGCTCGTAGTAAGTCTTGATTTGTGCTCACTTAGCAGGAGGCAGCTCCAAAGGTGAACGACGAAGCTGCACCACCAGTAGCCGACACGCCTGCACCGTTGCAAGGTGAAGCGATGGAAGCAAAGAAGCAGAAACCATGGAGCACTACGGGAACCTCAGCAGTTGCCGAGTGTCCCACACACTCGGCGAAGACCGAAATACACTCTGCAAAGTGTTTGCCGAGTGTAACACTCGGCAAAGAGCACACGACAACTAGGGACTCGACAAAGAGCTTCTTTATTTTGTTTTCTGTTCCTGTTTTTTTCCTTCTAATAAAAATTCGGCAAAAGCTTTTGCCGTCCGTTCAAAAAAAAAGAGCTTCTTTGCCGAGTGTCATATTTCGGGCACTCGGCAAAGGGTTTGCCGAGTGCCTAGGCCGACATTCGGCAAAATAAAGGGACCTAACGGCCAGCCACGCGTCGTCGCCGTGTGATGACGTGGCGGCGTGGGTGACGACGCTGTTTGCCGAGTGTCGGATCGCGACGCTCGGCAAACACTCGCCTCTTTGCCGAGTGTCAGATCTGGAGTGGGTTGGAGGATTTTTTTTTCTTTTTCTTTGCCGAGTGCTAGGTGTGCACACTCGGCAACGAGGTATGCTGAAATCTTTTTTTTAAGTTTGACGAGTGTCTCTCTGCGACACTCGGCAAAGGGACTCTTCGCCGAGTGTCTGCTAGTGACACTCGGCGAAGTGCTGCCACCGTCAACGCGTCGTCTAGACGCCGTCTGGCCTTGCCGGCACGTTAGGCTATTCGCCGAGTGTCAGGGTGTGACACTCGGCAAAGGATCCCTTCGTCGAGTGTCATATTGTGACACTCGGCAAAGGATCCTCTTCGCCGAGTGTCAGGTTCTGACACTCCGCCAAGGGCCTCTTCGGCGAGTGCCTGGGTTGCGGCACTCGGCAAAGGGTTTGTTTGCCGAGTGCCCAATATTTTACACTCGGCAAACATTTAGCACTTGGCAACTGCTGGGTTTCCCGTAGCCATAGTGGAGGGGGTTCTTGATCCTGCCGGACCGTGTCTTCGTTCTCGACTCTGTCGGCGATGAGCTCAAGGTGCGCATCCAGCCACACCTGGACGGGGAGTCCATACGGGGTGGCGGGCAGGTTAAAAAAACCGTTTGAAACCGGTCCGGTTTGACCGGTTATCGGTCCGGTCCGGTAGCTAAATAGGGCCGGTTACCGCTCAAAACCGACACTACCAAACCGCTCCTACTGGTTAACCGGCCGGTTTAACCGGTTTACCGGACCGGTTTTTATTCCCAAAAAAACCGTTCCAACCATGGGAAAAAAAACCCTGGCGGGGGGTGCGGTGAGTTGCCGCAGAAGCCGGCGGTGCCATTCCTATACAGATGCGGTCGGCCCAGATTACAAGCTGTTCATGTCGCCGCCGGGGGAGCAACGCGTCGTGCCGGTGCCGAGGCCGAGGCCGAGGCCGAGGCCGCGGCCTGAGATGTACCAAAAGCTGATGGCGGCAGCGTTTAGGGGGAGGAGTCGCCCATCGCCGAAGAGACGGAGGCCGTGCCGGATTCCTTCACGCTAACCCCCAACGTGGCGGCCTTCTACTACCAAACAAAGCATGGGATGACGGTGATGATCATCGTGGAGACAGACACGGTCGAACGCAGGGCGAGCTCACGGAGAAGGTCGCCGCCCAGGCGGTCACAGCTTTCTACCCACTCGACGTCCTCCCTCCATTCCGGACGTATTACCATGATGATGATATATATCTTGTGTTATCTACATATATCTCTATCTCTACCTAATAATAAGGTAAGGAGTGTCTCTTCCAAATATTTGGTCCGTCTACAGTAATCGAACCGAACTCGTACAAAACCGGACGCCCTCCCCTCAAAACCGTAGAAAACCGACACCCTCCCCTCAAAACCGGCACCCAAGAAAAAAAACCAGAAGCCCACCCGGTGAACCGACGCGGAAAACCGGGCGCAACACCGCGTGAACCGGCGGTCGGGGAAAACTCCCGTGATGGGGCATCAGGTGAAAAAAAACCCACCCGCATAAAATCCCTTAAAAAATTAAGTAGGCTTAAGGGAGGCTTTGAACCCATGATATCACCAGCATATTAGTTAAAAGCATTCACACCATCTACACTACTATTTGTTTGTGGTTTAGAAGAACATTATGTTTCTTTGACCCCATGTGAGAGATATTGTACTGTTTTTCCGCAAAGAATAAAGAAAATTTGTAAATTATATGATATGTATGTAAGAGATATTGTATGGGCAATAAATGTAGTCACATTCATAATATAAAGAAAAAAAGTTAACTAGCAAAGAATGAGCATGCATAAGCATATTAAGGCTTTTTTAAGTTTCTAGATGCTTGTTTGATTTCCAAACATTAGAGATTAATTATTGGTTTGGAAAAAAATATGTATGGAAAGTTTGTCAGAAGTAGTGTATATGACAATAAATGTAGCCATGTTCATGAAAAATCTTAGCAAAGGATGCGCTTGCATCCATACATAATATTAAGTTTTTAATTTCTAAATGCATGTTTAATTTTTAAACATTAATATTATTTATCGGTTTAAAAAATGTATGGAAAGTTCAATACATAATAGAGTAGAAACTTACATGCTAAGCAACATTGTTGTGTGCTGGCCACTTGCTACTTGCATTAAAAAATATAGATATATACCCAATGAGCAACCTAGGCCAGACCATATGATATTGTATCTACCTTGTCTTTAGCAAGTCTATTAGTTTCCTATCAAACGGGTAGGGATCCATCGATTGCAATAAAAATGTAATGATAGAATACAGAACTTCTGTAAAATTCAAATTACAAAATTAGTTTCTTTTATCGTAGCAACGCACGGGCAACTTGCTACTAATATGTATATATATTTACATTATTGTAAGAGACTAAACGTTGTGCGCAAGGAAACCCAATGGGATGGGGCCAATGGGAAGTATGGAGTACATCTCTTGAGCAACTCCAAGAGACTCTATAAATCCTTTCTAATTGCTAAATTTAGATATTTTGATTAAAAAGGTACCTTTCAACAGCCTCTCTGTGTGGTTATTCAAACATATTCACTCTCTATTCTGGATTTCTCGCTACAAAAATATAGAAAAGAGAATAGCTCTCTAGAGTGCACGCAAGATATAGAGAAACTGTTGAAAAACATGAAGATATATAAAACGACTTTTATACAAATGACTCTTTAAATGATGATTTAGAGAGTGACTTTTAGAGAAACTCTTGCAGATGCTCTTAAGCTACTTGTTAATCATGTGAACTACCCGTTCGTGAGTAGTTGGTAGAATTTTTTTAAACTGCGTGTTAATTAATCAAAGATTAATTAGCACATCACGATGCATATGTACAGATTAATTACTCATCACAAATTATTCGTTATGTATGTATATGTAGGCGTGTGGCTCCATTACCATGCTTAATAATTTGCTAGACACCGTGTAACACATTATGCTAAGCCAGCACGTAGGAGCGCGCACGTACTGCGCACATCTCACTCAGAGCTCGGAGGTGCAGGCGGAGGGAAGCTAGCGGCACCGCCATGGCCTGCTGCAAACCCCTGCCCTTCCTCGCCGAAGCTGGCGCTCTGATCGACATCCGGCGCCGCCCCTTGCTGCCACGCCGGGTCCCACGCCGGAACGTGCCACGCCGGCATCATCGGCGCCGGCTGCCCCATCGGCGGGTAGTAGTAGGGCATCCCGGCGGCCGGCGCCCCGCCCGCCGCTCCGGGCGCCGCCGCCGCGAAGCCGCCGAGCGCGCTCCCTGGCTCCTCCTTGGCCTCCTCGCGCGGCACGATGTCGACGAGGAAGTCGAAGACGTCGGTGCGGGCGATGGCGGCGGCGACGTCGTTGCGCTGCAGGGTGCGGCGCTTGTTCTCCTCGGCGTGGAGCCAGGACCGGATGGTGAGCTCCAGGATGAAGAGCTCGCACGCCTTGGCGAAGAGGACCGGAGCCTCCGCGGAGATCATGCGCACGTCCTCGTCGGCCTTCATGATCTTCTTGATCCGGGCCAGCGGCAGCTGGTGGTTCTTGAAGTCCGACGCCGACGCGCGCTCCGCCTCCTGCCGCTGGTACGCCCAGAATGCCTGGAGCTGGGCCTGCTGCTGCTGGAGCAGGTGGTGGTGCGGCACCGCCGGAGGCCCCGCCGCGCCGGCACGCCGGGCACTGGGGCTCCGCCCGTCGCCGGGGGCTGGTGGCCGGTGGAGTAGGGCAGCGGCTGGTTGTCCATGCTTGGTTCAATTGCCTGCGCTACGACCCTGTGCCGGCCCGTACCGATGCTCCTAGCTGCATGGACGATGTAGAAATTTTAGGTTACGTGCTGCAAATGAATGATCCGAACGTGCTCCACGTACGCAATAACAAATGGCTAGCAGTTCACAATATATGCATGCGACGTGAAGACGTGTTTCTGAAGAAGAGAAAAAGGGCTGTTGATCAGTTAGTGTTGTGATCGAGGAGAAGCCATTTACATCAAGTATATACATGAAGCGTGTAATAAGTCAGTACGTGTAGTAACATTACACAGTGAGAGTTAACAGCTGCGAAATGAAGCTAGTAGCATCCAAAATTTGGTGGTAGCTCTCTGCGAGTGCAAACGGATCAGGGGATGAGGAGGGGAGACGCGCTATAGGTGGTGGAGTGCAAACATGGGGCCCTACTTTATCTATATGTGCTAATTGTATCACGCATGCTTGCTGCATATACTGTTCTTGAGAGGCTTCTCCTTTTTTACATATCTGTTCTGAAACTAACTAACCATAGAAGTTCAAGCTCCCAATCACTCTTGACTGAATTGAATCTAATATATGCATATATCTCCTTGTAGTCTTTGCCCCTTTTAGTTGTAGGATGCTATATATGTCGATGATGAGCATTCTATTCTACAAGGAAGGTAGTTTTCAAACTGAAGAGGGTGAAACGAAACAGATATCGATTATAGATCGCATGTAATATTCAGTCCCGACTCATGTTTTCTTTCAGAAAAAGGTAGAAAAAACTTCATGCATTGACCAAGTAATGAACAAGAAAGTGATATGATCGAACTCATGCTATATTGATCAATTAGAAACCAAAACGTTCTTTTCCCCTGAAACAAGGAGAAAACCAAATATCCACGAAGAAGGAGAGGCAAGAACAGAAATTAAACTATTTATGCAGAAAAGAAACTATTCAAATGAAAAATAATACGGGCCAAAGCGAATGGAGATCTCAGAAAAACGCACACGACCAGATCGATAATGCTTGGAGCAGAGAAACCGAGCTTGAGCTTCAACAGTTCAACCTGAAGGCAAATCACGTACGTTCGAGAAAAACCTAAAGGCAAATCAGACTAACCTTGGCACCTGAACTTGAGCTAGCTACTGCCGATGCCAAGCTCTCTTACAGGAGTGAGCTCTTCCTTCGGCACAGCAACCGTGCACCACCACCAGATGCTTCAGAATGGAGATCGATCGGAAGCAGGAGGAGGACCCTCCCGGCCGGCCAGTCCCAGCTGCCGCTGCCAAAGCCTGAGCAAAATGGCAAGCTCCACTTTCTTATGAGCAGGGGTTGGTCCCATGGGTCTGAAAAAATCGTGCAAAGACGGAGACATGCATTGCATATCTGAAAGCAATCGCATCATTTTCAGCTGCTTGGAACCTAGCAAAAAGTAATATTGTCATGTTAATATATACTGCACCTCTATACTGTCAACCGTAAATGTCATGGTCGCTGGTGCAGATGGCGAGTTAATTACCCCCCAGAAATCTATTGCAAACCGTGCAATTAAGGTTGTTAATCCGTGGTTAAAAGCTCCATGATCCTTCAGGAAAGGGAAATGGCAACCATGATTAGTTATCAGCTGATGGAGCGGCAGAGTTGATTACACACGCGGGGGTTAGTTACAGGATTAGCATGGGAGCAGTTCTCTTTTGTCGCACGACGGCGAGCCTTGTCCACACTATCTGCTGTGAAAAGGGTCGCTGATTTGGTTTTTGGCTCGTACCTGCGGATAAGATGAAGAGGAGATCGGGAGAGTAGGCGTTCGTGGCCAGGCTTGGTCTTTTCGGATAATGGATATTATCTGTTCTCGAAGTTCCGCAGCCTCTCAAATTCCCTGCACTCAATCAGCCTGATCGCCCATGCATCATGGGAAAATCTAAATCTGCTCCACCGCACAGGCTGTAGTTTCTCGTCCCCGCGTGAGGGTTTCACCGACACTGTCGTTGAGAAGCGCTCGATCATGGTGAAAATTATTTATATATATCTATATTTAATAAAACAGGGACCAATCGATCAGAATTTCAGGATTTCATAAATTGTTGCTCCACACTTATGCCATTGCAATTTGCAATTTACGGAGTAGTTGCAGGAAATTTCTGTGACATTTTTATTTACTTCTTTTCAAATACATATTCAATTTCCCGTGATTTTCTTTTGAACTGATTTTTGCAGAACTATTATGATTTTTTCTGCATTCCAGGTGCAGGCTGTTTTTTTCAGAGTTATATAACGAAGCAAAGCCCACGATTGTTTTCTGGGATAATATTTCGGCCTACATAGACGAGCGTGCCAAATGAAGAATGACGCCGACTTGTATGACGGCCCAATTTCAAGTGGACACCACAGCCCACAATCCTGGGCTTTCCAAGTTTATGGCCCATCTCGCCTCGCCTTTCCGTCCTCAATTAATGCCGACCGGGCCAACACGATATACCTGTCGAAGCCCGACACGTAAACCAACCACGCGAGAAATTGTTCTCCTCCACACCTACGATTGCATCCGACCCCACAAGTCAGCGAGCCTGACAAATTAACAATCTCCCCCGCGAAATCCACACTCTTCTCTCTTCGTCCCGGCGCAAACAAAATCCCAATTCCCAGAGACCCCGTCCCCAATCAGCAGCACCCAGATCCGAACTCTGGCATCCCGGCCCCACGCGTCAGAGTCCCGATCGGTGCCTGGCCCCGCCACGTCTCCGCATAATACCACATGGTCCACGGCCCCCCTGCTGTCTCTACCTCCTCCCCTCGCCTCGCCTTCCACCTCCTCACGACGCGAGGAACCGATCAGGAGCCACCGCCGCGCCCGCCGGAGATCCGCTCCGCCCGCTCGCGAGAGTACGATCCGAGGCCCCTCGTCGGATCTCCAGGGATCTGACGGAGGATCAGCGAGCCGGCTGCTGACCCGGCGGGGCACGCGCGCACGCCAGCCATGGCGCGCCGTGGCGGGGGCGGGTGCTGCCCGTCCATGGATCTGATGCGGTCGGAGGCGATGCAGCTGGTGCAGGTCATCATACCAGCCGAGTCCGCGCACCTCACCGTCTCCTACCTCGGCGACCTCGGCCTCCTCCAGTTCAAAGACGTAAGGCCGCCTGCCCCCATGCTCGCCCCATCGATTGCGCTGTTCCGCGTTAGGAATTAAGATGTTTTTATGTTGGGGGTGGGGGATCTCGTTGGTGCTCGTGCCGAGTCACCACGTTTCGATCTAGGCTGGATGATAGGAGTTTGTGATGGGGGTTTCCTGGGAACTAGCGAGTGATTCCTGTCGGCATTACGAAATTGGGGAATTCACTGCTACAGCGCCCAATTTTTTGCTGTTTAGTGCTTCTACATTGGAAGTTGTGGCATAATGGCTCGCATTGGTGTGATCGGTTGCAATCAGGGCTGGTAATTTAGAATGTGAATTCTTTTTGATTGGGAACTATCTCACATATGCACTCATTGCAGTCATTGAAGTAACAGTTCCTTGCAAAAGGTACCGTTACTATGCAATTGAGCTTGATTAGTAGATTGTGAAGGGACTCTAGTCGCTTCTTTTTTTCAGTTGTTTTTTCTGTTAAACTGATCAATGTTTTTTTCTCCTCAGCTTAATGCAGAGAAGAGCCCGTTTCAACGGACATATGCTGCCCAGGTACTTCCCTTTTTAACCTTGACATCAAATTCTGTCTCAATTTTACATTACCGTTAACTTGAAATCTTCACCCATGTGTTTGTCCCTTCTGGTTGCGGAATATCTCTTTTGCTAGTGATTAAACCTCTTTCCCACGATAGTTAGGGTGTTACCTTGAGCAAGCAATATAAATATTTCATTTTCCTAAACTATAGTTGATCTCACATTTGTATTTAAAGTAAGACCTAGATTTATACCCATGTGTCCTAATATTGTGGTTTTCACTGTGTTGTTTTCTTGCTCTGCTTTACTTGTTGTACAGATCAAAAGGTGTAGTGAAATGGCTCGCAAGTTGAGGTTTTTTAAGGAGCAGATGTCAAAAGCTGACATATCAGCCTCTCCTACACAACTAAATGAAACTCATCTGGAATTTGATGACTTGGAGGTATTTTAGTCATTGGGATGCTCCCTGATCGTGCACAATTTATAAATCTTGAGATGCTCATTTAACACTGCCTAATAACAGATAAAGCTTGGAGAACTAGAAGCTGAGCTAACAGAAGTTAATGCAAACAATGAAAAGTTACAGCGGACCTACAATGAGCTGTTAGAGTACAATACCGTTCTCCAAAAGGTATACCCTTTCTGAAAGCATTTCTATTGCATTGAATATACCCAAAACCCAATGCGTATTGTGCCATGCATATACTTGTATATATCAAATCTGGCCCATTTAACTTTATTTCTTTCTGTTGTTAGTTAATTTCCCTCCTGCCAGAACATATAGAGCACAAAAATCCGCCATGTGTAATTATTTACCTGTAGTATGAATTACTTTAATTTTGGCTACCAATACCTTTTCTGTTTCATGTTTTCTAGGTAACTATTGATAGCTACATCTATTCCCTTGGCGGCCTTATTTGTTTCTAGTACAACAATAATATGGAAATTTAATGAAGAAATCATGCTGTATATTTTGCCACTAATCACTTGTGCTTGGTGCTCTAGCATCTAAGCTCCAATTTTTTCCCCTACTGTTCAACACACTGGATACGTACATTCATGACCAGAATCTTCTGTTGTCATTTAATTGTGTGCATGTTTTAATGTTATTCTAGTAAATAACTACTTGAAGTGAGACCCGTGTAATGGCCAGGCTACCTCTATGATGTCTGCCACCAAGCTTCTGTTTAATTGTTTTTCTTTTCCAGGCTGGCGAATTTTTCTATTCAGCTCAAAGAAGTGCTGCAGCACAACAAAGGGAAATTGAGGCAAATCAATCTGGTCAAACTTCACTGGAGAGCCCCCTTTTGGAACAGGTAAAATAATTGTTTTGATAAAGCAGCATCACCCTCCTTCCTGCAAGCTATCTCTTTTTTATTATATGGCCCTTTTTAATAAGATATTTAAAATTTGCTGTCCTTATAGGAGATGTCAACAGATCCATCAAAACAAGTGAAGCTTGGCTCATTGAGTGGCCTTGTGCCAAAGGAAAAGGCGATGGCTTTTGAACGGATCTTATTCCGTGCCACAAGGGGTAACATATTCCTTAGACAAGAGCCTATTGATGAGCCTGTCACAGATCCAGTTTCTGGGGAGAAGGTTGGCATATGCTTATTTTGGTGATTCTTTGTAAAATTTGTGTTCCTGGTCCTTTCAAAATTTTCTACATTGATAGTGTTTCCTGTTTATTTTTACATCTAAGAAGAAAAATCAGAATGGTCAGAGTGTAACTATATTTGTACTCAAGCAAAATGGTTGCCAGAGACTTGGAGAACTCTGTTTGCGCTAACACTGATACTTCTGATTTTTTTTGTATTTAAGTGCTTATTAATTAATGAGTGATGATTGCTACACTTGATAATGTCTCCCATTTATCAGCACATATGGAGCTGCTCACTGATCACTCTGAATGTTCTGTTCCGACTTTAAGCTTATTGTTTATCCTTTGCTTGGACTGAGCTGCCAATCTTTTGTACGATAATGCAGGTGGCAAAAAATGCATTTGTTATATTCTACTCTGGAGAGAGAGCAAAGGCCAAAATTCTGAAGATATGTGATGCCTTTAATGCGAATCGTTACCCATTTCCAGAAGATGTTAATAAACAACTTCACGCTGTTCAAGAGGTCAGCACTTGAAAGACAATGTTTGCTGATATTCTTTATTTGATTTCTTTGTGGTAGATAATAACTTTTGATAATTATGGATTTAGATTCTCATGAGCTCGAAATTCAAGTTAGAAAATTCAACATATGAAGAAAAATGTCCTTTTGGGCATATCCATTATTTGCGTATGATATGGTTGTGCAAATGTCCGGATGCTGTTGTATTATGCCACAATGGTACTTATTTTCAGTCAAAAAATGAATCTGCATTGGTTCTAAGACCGCAATGGTGCCAACTTTAATGCTTGGTGAACATTCAATTCCCTAAATGAAGATAACATCTAGACTCTGCTGCTCCTAATCATTATGGTGTTGTTGAGTGCTGAAATTGATTTGCTGACTTTTCATGCTTTGCTGGCATATTTTAAAGTTTTGAATAAGGCTGAGCACTGTTAGGTGAGCTTTTTCCTCAGTATTTAAACATATGATATCTTCTGAATTTCTGAGGTCTTATAGGTATCGGGAAGGATCTCAGAGTTGAAGGCAACAATTGACATGGGCTTAGCTCATCGTGACAGTATACTCAAAAGTATTGCATCTGATTTTGAGCAGTGGAACCATCTGGTAAGCTTCTATTGTTTCTATCGCTTTATACTTTGTATTCTATTTCTCTTGTATCACAGTTTCCTTACCAAATTGTAATATCAATGCTACAGGCAAAGAGGGAAAAGGCAATTTATCACACTTTAAATATGTTGAGTGTTGATGTAACGAAGAAATGCCTAGTCGCTGAGGGCTGGAGTCCTGTTTTTGCAAGCATTCAGGTAGTTAAAATCTATTGGTCTCTTGTGAAGTTTTCCTGGCTGCCTCCCTGATTCCCCTTTTCATATCGTAACCTGCCTGCATGATTTACAATGGATCTTTACAGATCCAAGATGCTCTTCAGCGTGCTACCATTGATAGCAAATCCCAAGTTGGCTCAATCTTTCAAGTTCTCAACACAAAAGAATCTCCTCCAACATATTTCCAGACAAACAAGTTTACATCATCGTTCCAGGAAATTGTTGATGCGTATGGGTATGTTTTCTATGCAGCCCTTTATGGGAAGATAAATTATACAGTGCAGTTGGCTTTAGCTATAAATAGTAGCTTGATTTTATGCTCTCTATTATTATCCTTATTATGAATTTATTGTAATTTTTTAAGCTTCAAATTCCCCTCGTTTATTTTAAAAAACTATTGTCCCTTCCATGCTACTGACGTGTTTTCTGAGAAACTTCACTTTTTATTCATCAACTGATTAGAAAAATGCATCTATATTACAAGACATGTCTCAAGGCTGTGTTCATATGCACATTATTTTCATTGATCTTCTTTGATAGACTCTTATCCTTCGAAATAACCAAATCGTCCTCTTTCCATCCTACTTCCAGCAAGATAGCGAAACCATGATCAGAACACATCATAATGTTAATATTACTGCCTAACTAATACCAATAAACTGTTCTAAAATACATTTCCCGTCGTTATTCTTGATTTTTTTTTTAATTTGGACATCCATAGTGCATGCTGATAAAATTAGTGTCAATAGCATAAATACAGAATCGTTCGTCCAGTGTTTTAATCCAAAATTTTGCAACCAGCTATTTGGGAAATTCTATCAATTACTTCATTTGTTTGGCTAAAACTAAATATTTTTAAATATAGTGGAATAGGTGTTGTTTGGTGTTTTGTCAGCACTTTAAGGTGGATAAGTGCTAACGTTGTGTTCCATTATTGTTTGCCAACAGGGTGGCCAAGTATCAAGAAGCAAATCCTGGAGTATTCACCATTGTCACTTTCCCTTTCTTATTTGCTGTCATGTTTGGCGATTGGGGTCACGGAATTTGCTTGTTACTTGCAACACTATATCTGATAATCCGGGAGAAGAAACTAGCTTCACAGGTTTGTCCACTGGCCTTGATTGCATTTTGCTTCACTTATAATTTTAAGACCTGTGGTAAGCTGTGCGTGACATCTGATTTCTATCACAGAAACTTGACGACATAATGGAGATGATGTTTGGTGGGCGTTATGTAATTTTGATGATGTCCCTTTTTTCAATCTACACGGGATTAATATACAACGAGTTTTTCTCTGTCCCATTTGAGCTTTTCGGTAAATCTGCCTATGCGTGTCGTGATCCTTCTTGCAGGTAAGGAAAATGATGTAAGTAAAACCTATTTTCTTAAATTGCATGAAATCTAGCTCATTTATTTCCCCGCTTTGGTTATAGAGATTCGACTACAGACGGATTAGTTAAGGTAAGGGGTACATACCCTTTTGGTGTGGATCCTGTCTGGCATGGTAGCCGCAGTGAGCTGCCGTTCCTGAACTCGCTGAAGATGAAGATGTCAATCCTTCTTGGAGTTGCACAAATGAACCTTGGAATTGTGATGAGTTACTTCAATGCAAAATTTTTCAGGAACAGTCTTAATGTGTGGTAAGTTTATTCGCCGTATGGCAGACAATATAACAATTTTGAAGCTGTTGATCCTGTCATAGTCTGGTAAAATCACTAGATAATGATTATTCAGTAATTGTATTCCTTTGAAACAGGTACCAGTTCATTCCCCAGCTGATTTTCTTGAACAGCTTATTTGGTTACCTGTCCTTGCTCATAATTGTTAAGTGGTGCACGGGATCAAAAGCAGATTTGTACCATGTTATGATCTATATGTTCCTTAGCCCAACAGATGATCTTGGGGAGAACCAGTTATTTAGTGGCCAGAAGACAGTGCAGGTATATATTCCTCATGGATTTAGGCCCCTCTGAAGCAAACCAGTCAGTTGTGTATAACAATTCGCTTTTTCCTGTGCAGCTTGTTTTGCTTCTGCTTGCTTTGGTGTCCGTGCCTTGGATGTTGATTCCAAAGCCTATTCTACTGAAGAAGCAACATGAGCGAGTATGCTTATATAGTATCCCACATTCTGATGCTGCTTTATAAAATGGCTGCAGTTCAATTTTACACTGACTGTTTTTCTGTTTCTTTTCAATCAGAGGCATCAAGGCCATCAATACGCTATGCTTCAGGGCGCTGATGAATCAGTGGGAGCAGAGTTGGGGGAACATCATGATGAATCGCATGACCATGAGGAGTTTGAGTTCAGCGAAGTTTTTGTTCACCAACTGATCCACACGATCGAATTTGTTCTTGGTGCGGTCTCAAACACAGCTTCGTACCTTCGTCTTTGGGCTCTGAGGTAATGCTACTTTAGTAACACATCCTCGCCCACTCACCATCTCATACTTCATTACTCACCGCACTGGCTGCTAACGAGCAACTGATATTATCCCTGCAGTCTTGCACACTCGGAGTTGTCCACTGTATTCTACGAGAAAGTTCTCATGTTAACGTGGAGGTAAGCAAAGAATTCAGTTCTAGAAAAAAGAGCATCTCTAGTTCTAAAGAAGAAAAAAAATCTCACTGTGAAATCTATCTGTTTGC
The DNA here is from genome assembly GCA_015476505.1 of Urochloa ruziziensis. Lineage (NCBI taxonomy): Eukaryota > Viridiplantae > Streptophyta > Magnoliopsida > Poales > Poaceae > Urochloa > Urochloa ruziziensis. The sequence continues at coordinate 9,243,698 of CM027118.1, forward strand.
TCTTGCAGGATGAACAGTATTCCAGTCTTTATTGCTGGCGTCATCGTCTTCATCTTTGCCACGATTGGAGTCTTGCTTGTTATGGAAACTCTGAGTGCATTCCTTCACGCCCTGAGGCTTCACTGGGTGGAGTTCCAGAACAAGTTCTACGAAGGTGATGGTTACAAGTTTGCACCATTCTCTTTCGCGCTGATTCGTGAGGAGGAAGATTGAGCTCGTCGGAACATTTGTATTTATTGTAGCCGTTGTAAAATCTTGGGTGGCCTTTGTTCCCAGAACAATCATTTTTTCATCTGTTCTCTTGGAAGGATCATAAACCTGCAGTCCCTTGTTTAGGCCTGGGACGAAACAGCATCATTTTTCCTTCCTTAGCTACGAACCGTGCAGAGGATTTTTGGGTCGGTTGGCAACACATCTCGGGTGATATCACCGCTGTATGATGCTAATAAGTAGTTGCCGATTTGGCGATGTGTATTGTTGGATATAAATAAGCACTGGGGTTGAACATTCCGTTGTGTCCATTGCCAATAAAAAGAAGTGCTATTTACATCACGATTAATAATCTCCTGCAGTTATCTGCCCAGTCACTTTATCTTCTGTTGTGGGGACTTGAAAGCTTGTCAATACTAGATCTGATATTCTGATATCATTTTTATATATATGCTCTAGTCAAATAGCTCTATGTTTGCAAAAGCTTACACTTTATAAACACTAAAAGCATGATAAATTCGTCCAACTGCTGTTGTAACATAATTAAAAAAGCAAATCCTAAAAGGTTGTGGAAATCTGATAGCAAAACTAGCACCAGTCTCAAATCCTAAGAGTTGTGAAATCTGAGCAGTCTATCAATCATCGACGTTGGGGACGCTGCTGGCACTGCGCCTTGCGCTGCTGAAAGGTCCTGTGACGGTCCGGCCGACGAACTTGCCAGCCTTGCTGAGCCCGCTGCCGAACGCGCCGATTCCGGAGCCCACGGCGCCGATGCCCGTGCCCACCATCCCGACGCCCGCGCCGGCCGCGCTGACGCCCGAGCCTGCCACGGTGCCGGCCGCCGCGACGCCCGTGCCGGCCACGTTCGTGACCGTGGACGCCACGCCGCCAGCCGCGTCGGCGGCGCCGCTGACGGCCGCCGTCTCGCCCCTCACCTTCCGCCGCTCCTCCACGGCCTGCTTCTCCAGCTCCAGGGCCTCCTGCGCCTCCTCCTTGGTGAACTGGTGATACACCACCTGCACGAGCTTGCAAAAGGTCAGATAACCGGGCGTGGGCGTCGAGCTAAACACGAACGCGGCAACAATGGCTGAGGGAGTCGGATCTCGCCTTGAGGGTGAGCACGCCTCTGTCCTTCTTGTCCTTAACCTTGGTCGTGTCCAGCGACGACAGCAGCTGCAGGTTCACCTCCTGCACGGTCTCCATCCCCAGGTCGCTCAAAGGCAGCTTGGCGATGCCCAGCCTCTTGTCTTGCTTCATCTTATCCTCGTCGAACACCTGAGAACGCAGAGAAAACTCAGGCCACCTCCTCTGCTTGCTTTCTACTGCAAGTGAGGCTTTGCGCGTACCTCAAGAATTAGATGCTGCGTCTCCTTGTCTTCGGCGATCAGCTCGAACGTCTCGTTCCACTGAGGGTTGAGGTTGTCGTCGATGACGCTGGTCTTCTCTCTGAACATTGGGCGTATGAACAGGACCACGTAGGGGTCGGATTTGCCAATGAGTTCCTTGTTCTTGAGGGATTCCGCGCGCACCACTGTGACGGTGAGCTTCCCGTGTGGCTTCAGCTCAAGATCGCTGCACAAGAGAGCACGAGATTCTGTCCGTCATCCCAATGCAACATGCTCTTCTGCTAAACATATCAATGAACTCCCTCTGACGAATTCGGTAGGCATGATTAGGAGGGTAGAAGGTTGTGTTAACCTGATGTCCACGTCGACTCCAAGCGGAATAACAATTCTATGCGGCCATTGGAGCATGTCAGTGATCAGGGACGCCACTGTATCCTACAGAAAAATAATAGGCAAATGTGATCCTTTTTTCCTGCTCGGACTTCATAGGCAGAAATGAAATAAAGGGCAAAAAGAAGGAAAATCCATTTCATACGTCAATCATGTCTGAAAGCCCAGGCATTGCAGTCAGGCTTCCTCCAACAGCTTTCAGTACATAGTCAATTCTCGGTTTTGGCTGCAATTAGGGAAACCATATGCCTCAAAAACAGTTATATTACAAAGCAGCAAAGCCTGTTCCCTTTGTTATTGAAACAAAAATAAAGATTGTTCTCATATACATCATGTATCTGGCAACGAAGGTTGTTCAAACTAGAATTAAAATGTTAAGCCTGAATAACAGAGGAGTTTTAGTCAAAAGAAACACCTCTGCCAGAAGAGCAACAACAACAGCAGATATGCATGGTATCTCGTCGGACAATTGGAAGACCGCACGGATGATGGTGTACACCTGAAGGTTCTTAAACTGTATATGTGTACAAACAGACACAGTAACTGTTAAGCTACTAGTACTAAATGTGAAAAGAAAAGTTGCAGTTTAAACATGACTTCCTGTTTTTAGACAAGTGCATATATAAAAATCTTGTACTACAGGCAAATAATTACACCAATCTAGAAAAATAAATTTGAATGTTCCATTTTATCGATCCACATGGTAAATTATTCTATATATGCAGTTGCTTTCATGAAAAAAAATCAGCACTACATTTTAAATGTGGTAAATTAAAGATAATCTAGCTTTTGGCCAGTGGTGTGTAGCAATCTGCAAACCTGAATGGGAAGTGAAGCAACAAGTGTTTCAACTGCAAGGATAATATTTGGATCCCCACCCCACCGGAAGTCTATATCCATTGTAATCTGCCCTTTCTTAAAACTCTGAATCCTAATGCCTGAGCATAGAATAGCATATGTCATAGCGAGATTTTATGAGAGCACGTAACTGTGAATTTGACACCATTTTGTATCAGCAACCTTCTATTTTCGGTGGAACAGTCCCAAGGGATAGTCTGCTGAACTTCAGTGAGGATATCCCTGGCGGTCGATAATCATCAAGTAGCGGTTCTACAGAATCCCTGATAACCATGGTTGCTGCCTGTAATTAGATGCAACTGCAAATCAGCACAGTTCTTGACAGAAAAATGGCCAATCAGAACGACAAAATCATGAGCTCCATCTCTTTCTTAACATGGAAGTGTATTTATTCCGAGGAGTTATCTTACCTCTTCAATAAAGGGCCAAAGCTTGCTCAATTGCTTGTTGAGCCATTTGACCTGAAAGCAAAACGAAAGATATATGTATCAAGGTAAGCATGCAAGCAAAAAATCATGGGGGCATAGCTCTATGAGAAACAACTGCATGCTATGGAATAGTGGATGTTTCATTTTCTAGTCTTGTCAGTCAATTACAAGAATAAAAATAACTTTTGTGTTTTTCGCTGGGACAGGAATTACACTGCAGCCAATACAGCAACCATGGTTTACTGTGTCATGACTTAGCTACATCAAAAGAGTGTCAAGTCAAGTAGCATTTCACCTGTTCATATTCTGGAAATGATATCCACTGGGGGAGATTTTCTCCACATATTTTCTTCACGTCTTCACGGTTAAGAGATCCCAGTGAATTGATATCGGCAGCCTGTTTCAAAATGTAACATACTGGAATTTAACGTAGAGGATTTATACAAATTTAACCACGTAAACTCAAGCAAAACAAAATTTACAGTGAAGACACATCTACTTCCAAGACACATGAGGAACACAAATCACCAACAAAGAAACAAGGCAAAGTCTGAAGCCCTAATCTATGGGCTATATGTCGAATTGTCGATTCAACTGTACTGCGCCAAAATCAAACATATGCATCGATACTTTCAACAAGCAATCCGCATTTACCAACCAAAAGGCATATCTCCTTTGGCAAATCGATCAGAGAGAAAATTAAGAACAGTTAACTGAAGGCGAGGATACGAAGATAACTAGATAAGAACTTTTCATCGTTGCGTAGATCAAATCAGGATGATGCGGTTGCACTTGCCTTGTTGCTGCGCTTGGCGGCGCGGCGAGCCATGGCGCGCGCCCATCCGGCGATCAAGGCGACGCCGATGATCATCCCCATCATAACTCCCGATATGAACCCCATTTCGCCTCCCCCTTCTCAATGTGCCAGGAACAGAGGATGCAGGAAAAAAAAAAGATCAACTGAGAATTGGGATTGCGTCTGGAAATTCTTGGATCAAATCGATGGCGATCCTCTCTCCAGATTGTTTTTACTGCTAACCCTCCATTTGGGGCCGATTTTTCCGCGTGCAATTAGTAACAATAAAGATTTTAGAGAGAGGAAGAGGGAGGGAGGAGTCGACTCGGAGAGAGCGGCCGATGTGCAATGGCGTGCGATTGGTGAAAGTTGCCACGGCGAACATTGCATGGGCTGGATCTGTGCATGCCTTTTTTACGCGTTAGCCCGTGTTCAGTTCCCACCCGAAATCTTTTCACCCATCACGTGAAAGGAGAATCTTAGATGCATGAAGTATTAAACGTAGACGAAAAAGGTGAAAAGTTATATGGATGGGCTGTAAATCGCGAGACGAATCTAATGAGCCTACTTAATCCATGATTTGCAATAGTAATGCTACAGTAACTATCCGCTAATTATGGATTAATTACCCTCTAATTACCATCGTTAGATTCGTCTCGAGATTTCCAACCTATCCATATAACTTTCCACCTTTTTCGTCTACATTTACTACTCCTAAGTTGCTAAAATCAATACCCGAAATCTTTTCACCAAAAACTTTTCATCAACTAAACACGGGCTTAGTGCTTGGTGAGCCTTTGATTGCACGGGTCCAAGGCCGCCCAATGCAGAATTGAAGAGTCCAGTTGTCATTTGTCATGAATCTGTTAAAACCGGAGTTCAGTTGGGCGCGATCCTCCGATGATAGAAAAACACCACGACTAATTTTACATTTAGGCCCCTAGGACATTGGCCAGTAGCCCAGTAGTATTGACTACTTCATCCGTCCCAAAAAACAAGTCATTTTAGGATTCAAAATTTGTCAAAAAAACAAGTCGTTTTACTTATTTGGCGAGTTGGCATGTGCATGTAGGCACGCAACAGTCAGTTAGCACCAAATCTGGCTAAAAGACAAGGGCAATCAAGGTCATTTTACATTTTTGTTAATCTGTCCTAAAACATCTAAAATGACTTGTTTTTTGGGACGGAGGGAGTACTTCTACTCCGGTGTAAAATATTATTTAGACCCTTAAAACCAAGTCTTTTTTGAACAACTCCCCTAAACCATGTCAACATAGTACTACTATGTTATAGAGGCCATTGATAGGGCTGACAATCCCACAAAACCAAAGCTGCAGCTGAGTGATTCTCATGCGCTCCGAGAGTACGAGTTAGATCTGATCATGGACTACCTCACCCGACTATATGACGGCTCGGGTGCTGGTCAATATTTTTGGCTAAAACCCGATCTAACCCGAAGATTGCATACGGAAATTCAAACTCAGCCCGACCTGACCATGTGGCATCGTGGCGAGTAGGGCGCGGGCAAAAAAATTCCAACCCGACCCCGCAGATGATCCGTATGTATCCAACTATTCAAGCAAAAAGATGAAGAGTGGTCTGCATATACACACCGGACACCGCCATAGGCAACTTGACCAAAAGAAAAGAAAAAGGGTCACGGGGCTTGCACAAAAAGAACCTTTGCTTTCATTTGATCCTTTACACTTTGCTGGAAAAAGGAGTAAAGGGCATTGCTTGGGCCGAGATATTCAGGAATCAAGACTGAACAAACCGTCAAACCCTACGAGGAGGTCGCTCCATGTCCAACCAAAAAGGAAAGTCTACTTGTAAAGTCTACTTGCACAGTACAGTACTGTATATATTCCTGCCCTGATCTTGGCTAATGTGAGTATGTGACATCATATTGTTGCACACTTGCACAGCACCCTAGCGGCCTAGCCTGCAAGTTTAGGATATTCAGCTTGTTCTTCCTCCTTTCTCCGGGGCATTTCTCTTTCATTCCACCATTTTTGTTTATTTGTGCGGTGTCTTTAGTCTACCCAAAAGCTACCTTTGAGCTTTTTGTCGCAAAGTTGCCTACAAAGAGTATTTATAATTAGTTCAGGGTAACCCGCGCGGAAGTCACGCCTCGCTACAAGGATGATTTGCTCGGTTGGCCTGCAGAGAACAAGTGCAGAGGAAGAAGATTTCACAAGAGACCCTATACCGAAGAAGATAGGCGCGCAGTAGAGGAAACAGAAGCGCTCTGCTGCAAATCTGCACCGAACAAGTTGAACTAAACTTTTGCTGCCTGTAAGAGCAACTCCAGTGGAACCTTTAAATTGAGGCCTCCAAACTCATTTTGCAGGTCCAATTGTAAAAAATAGAGGCCCAAAATTAAGTTTCAATTCCAGCAGTGCACTCAATCCGGGCCTCAATTTTGACCCCGAGCCCACTCCTTGCGCCGTCCCCGTCGGCACCCTCTCCTTGCGCTCCACCCCGCCGCCGCCCCCATCGCCACATCCTCGCCGTCACCCTCGCCGTGCTCGCCGACGAGAGCTGCGCGCGACGCGCTCGCCGCCGCTGCCGCCCTGCCCCTGCGCGGCATCCCCGCCGCTCTGGCCGTCGACATCTCCGTCGGCGCACTCGCCTACGCGGCATCTGCGCGCGACGCACTCGCCGTCGGCGCCCTGCGCCTGCGCGCACCTCGCCTGCTCTCCACCCCTGCACCTCCGTTCAACAGATCAGGTACTCCGTTCAAATGCTGAAATTGACAAAGCCAAAGTGATTCATCCGAATTTTTTGTTTGCATCTCTAGGAATGTCAAGATTTGAGGAAACCACTCTTGTGGCACTTGAATTTGAGGAAACCACTCTTGTTGGCAAATTGGAGCTAGTTGTGATGTTTATTATGAATTTAATTTGCCACTGTCATTTAGATGAATGTAAAGAAATGAAAATATTTTTAGATTGTCTCCCTACATATCTAGAGCTCTGATCTTCATCAACAACACGAGAGTGCTACAACAGCAAGGCAAAGACAGGGCAGACTGAAGCCTCAGCCACACGCCCACACACAGCAGCACAGCACAATACCTCCGGTCATTTAGCATATAGAAGAAATCTACCATGGTTGGCCTTTCTGACAGATCAATTTCGGTGCACAGTAGCACTACCGCCATGCAATTTTTTATCACAATTACCTGAGGATATATACAACCCTGGATGTTTTAACATATGCATATATGATCTGTTAGCATCATCATTTTTTATGTGAATAGAATTTTGAAATTCTTTATATAACTCAGATTGTTATTTTTTGGTTGCTATGGCAGATGTCAAGTTCTCGAAGTAGAAATGCCCGTTGGTGGAATGAAGAGGATGATTCCGATGTTGAAGACCTCTTGTTCATTGAAGGTCTCCGTGAGGGTTCGAGAAGGAGCAAGTGCAAGAAATTTCGTGGTTCATTGCCAGGCCGCCACAACCTGCCAAGGGACATTGCGGGAGGTCATGGTCGCTTCTACAAGGACTACTTTGCCAACAACTGTGTCTATCCTGAGAAGCATTTTAGAAGAAGATTCCGGATGTCCAAGTCGTTGTTTCTACGTATAGTTGCTGCCATGGAGGCTCATGATGACTATTTCCGTCAGAAGCCCAATGCTGCTGGAGTTCTTGGCGCCTCTCCCATCCAGAAGGTTATTGCTGCCTTTTGGATGCTTGCTTACGGCAGTCCGGCTGACTTCTTGGATGGTTATGTCAGGTTGGGAGAGAGCACCATCATTGAGTGTCTCTCACATTTTGTGGAGGCTGTCGTCAACGTCTTTGGTGAAGAATACTTGAGGGCCCCCAATGCCAAGGACGTAGAGAGGTTGATGGCCATCAATAGTGCAAGAGGGTTCCCGGGAATGTATGGATCCGTCGATTGCATGCATTGGAAATGGGATAAGTGCCCGACATCATGGAGAGGTGCCTACACAGGGCACAAGGATGGGCCTACCATGATACTTGAAGCCGTTGCATCTCAAGATCTATGGATATGGCATGCTTTCTTTGGTCTTCCTGGTTCTCTAAATGATATCAATGTCCTGCGTCGATCTCCACTTTTTGATAGCCTGACTTCTGGGACGGCACCAGAGGTGGAGTACATGGTCAATGGGAACAAGTACACCATGGGGTACTATCTTGCCGACGGGATATACCCAGCCTGGGCAACGTTTGTGAAAGCATTTCAAGACCCACAGACCAACAAGAAACGCCACTTCAAAAAGGTTCAAGAAGCAGCAAGAAAAGATGTGGAAAGAGCGTTCGGGGTATTGCAGGCTCGCTTTGCAATTGTGCGAGGTCCCGCGAGATTCTGGTGTAAGGAGAAACTATGGTACATAATGCAAGCTTGTGTGGTTTTGCACAACATGATCATTGAGGATGAGCGAGATCAGGAAGATGATTTCGATTACGACCAAGGAAAACCTATATTGCAACCAAAAGACTATGAACACCGTGATCCTATTTTGATCGAGCAATTCTTGAAGATACATGAAGAAATTGAGGATAAGTCATTACATGAGCAACTTCGTGATGATCTTACAGAGCACTTATGGGCACTTCATAGTGCTGGATGATGTATTTTCTAATTTATAATGTTCTGTAGTACTCCCTTTAATTTGTGATGTATCTGAAAATGATGTATCAGATTTCAATTCTGTCTGAATAAATTACAGATTTCAATTCAGTCTGAATAAATTACAGATTTCAATTCTGAATAAACAAGTCTCAGGCATAAATAAGCTCTCTCCTACACTTGCATCTATTCGGGTCTCACGAAGCTCTCTCCAACACTTGTAGTCTCGCCTACATTAGCACAGGCCGCCTTCGCCAGCTCTGCTCTCTTGGCCATAACATATGCCCTCTGGTGCTCATCCATCTTGGAGACATCGCAAAACATGACTTCTCGTTCCTGATCCCACATCAAGCGTTGATGTTCTATTTCCAGCTTCCGTTCTTCAAGTTGTTGCTTACGACTTTCCTCTAGCTCTTTGGTCTTCTTTGCTTGTTCATCGGCCCTCATCTCATTGGCCCAAATCTCCTTCTTCATTGCGTGTTCTTGGGCCTTCATCTCAAAAAAATTCTTCATCAAGCCCATGTACTCATCTTCTCCTTCACTTCTTTTCAGCCTCTCCTTGGATTTCTTTCTCCCAGGAGGGCGGGCTGTCTTGGATTGCTCTTGTCCTTGGCCGACCTCTTGAACTTCATTGTCCGCTGCTTGAATTCCAGCCGGGACGTTGAGGTTGATGTCCCTTGACCTGGCAGCCGGCCTTGAGCTTCCCACATTGATCCTAGCTGTTGCAAACTTCTCTGACTGCCTGACCTTGAGCCAGCAATGGATGAATTGACAAGTCTTTCCCTTCGAGGCTTTGGCATATCTTGCTTGTGCTTCACTTAACTGCGACAAAATTCAAGTACATGATCAGTTAACATATCAATGTAAGTATGAACAAGTAAAAGAACAAGTTTAAGAATAAGTACGTGTTCTTGGTATGTGACTCCACTTGGATGCCGTCTCTCAATTTGTTCGAAGAAGCTTTGAAACTTCATGCAATCCTTTATTATAGTAGCTATCCTGATCTCAAGTGACTTGGTGCTCCTATTTGACTCAAAATCCCTGTTCTTATGAAAATCATCGGCGATCCTTTGATAATATGATTTTGTTGGCTGCTCATTTCCTACTATTGGATCATAGCTCACATTCATCCATGAGATGCAGAGTTGGACATCTTCTGCATGACTGTAATTGCTTCCACGCTTGGAAGGACCTTTCCCATCATAGCTTGGAGTGACAGCCGCTGGTGCTGTTAGCACATCCAAATCTGCGTCACTGTCTTGTGTGAGTAGGTCCATAAAAGGTTGCGAGGTAGATGACATTGGATCCTACAAAAAAATGCAAAAGAAATGATCAAAATTCAGAACAACATATGTTCCTTGGTACTGGTATTGACCTATGATCAAAATTCAGGGTGCCAGAACATACAGATGGATCAGGTAGATTGAATCCCAGATGAAGCTAATTACTGAAGCTAATTACTGATCCATCTTTTTAGTGCATTGTGTGTGCAAGATAAAGTTTTCTAATTACTGATCCATGAGATATTGGAAGCTAATTACTGATCCATCTTTTTAGTGGAGAAATTACAAACTTCCAATATCTCCCAGGTATCAAAACTGATCCATGGGTCAGTAGTCATCTTTTTAGTGCATTCTGTAAAACAAAATGCTATAAAGATCCATGGGTCAGTAGTCATCTTTTTAGTGCATTCTGTCAAACAAAATGCTATAAAGATTCATGGGTCAGTAGTCATCTTCCATCATCAAGGAAATTATCAAATGGATTGTCAACAGGATAACTGATTTAATTACTGAGCTAACACATGCCAACATACTAATTACTGATTTAACACATGCTAACATTGAGGCCACAGAAACATGCCAACATACTGAAGCTCAATGGTGAGAGAATATTTACATTTGCATTTGCAGATTGAGGCGTCCAGTAGAATGCCGACGTTGGTGTGGAGATAAAGTCACCATCATAGCCGAGTTCTGGGGATGATGCAGAGCTGCGGGCGTCCCAGACAGCGGTGGAGCCACGTAGTGAGCTCAATGGCGAGCTATGGAACAGCGGGTCGGTGAAGCTCGACGCGTGAGGGTCGCATGTGGGCACGGCGTTGGGCCGCCGGCTCGGTTCTTCTTGACGCTGATGTAGGACATGGCCAGGAGGAGGCGTTGCGGCGATTGTACGAGGCTTCTTGGACGGCGGCATCGGTCGGGGAGGGCGCATGCCGCCGGAGATGTCGCGGGGCACCGAGGGTCGTCGCGGCGGTCCCGCACCTCCACGGTGTCGCACCTCCGCGGCGCCAACCGCCGCCTCCTCGACGAGCTCAGCCGCGCGCTGAGCTACTGCGCCGCCGCCCGCCGCGAGTTGATTCGACAGATCCCCGAGGTCCATGGATGCGGCGTGCGCGAGGCAGGGGAGGGGGTGGCGTGCCGAGGGAGTGCCGGAGAGGGCGAGGAGGAAGGCTGGGTGTTGGCACCGGCGGAAGCGCCGCCGCGGCGGCGGATGCGAACACGGGCGGCGACGGGCGGATGCGAACACGGGCGGCGGCGGGCCGATGCGAACACGATGGGGAAGAAAGGAAAAAATGAGAAAATAAAAAAAAGGTGGGACCCACTGTTGGAGGAGGAATTGGAGGGCCTCTAGGAATGGAGGCTTGGAGAGGAGATTTGGAGGCCCATGCAAAATGCAGGTCCATATGAAGGGCCTGCTGGAGTTGTGTTTTTGCTCCAAGCCTTTAAATTTTGAAGTAGAGACCCATATGATGGCCCTTGCTGGAGTTGCTCTAAGCTTCGAACAACAAATACATAGGAATTTTCATAGAATACAATTTGATTTTTTCATATAAAAAATGACCCTTAACTCTTTCACGAGCATAGCACAGCATCTTGAATGTGCGTGTACATCGTGTTCGCGGGAGATCTCTGTTTTGATTGATGTAGGGTATGCAGAATTGTGGTGTGGATATGCTCTCCTGTCCATGCTAACCCTAGGGCCACCGCCATTAACTGACGCTCCCAGCAGAGAGCAGATCGTGTGGTGGTGGCTCCTTGACCACGCCCTCCGGCCGGGCCGAATATGCGTTGACCAATTTTGCCCCCAGCCCCCGCAGCCAGATCCTACATTCCCACCTACAAACGTGCCAGCTGGCTCCGCCTTCCAACCATCTCCCCCCCTCTCTCTCTCTCTATCCACGCCAAGTCGCCAACAGGGGGGTGTAACAGAGCACCCTCGAGCGGTGCGCAGATCGGAGATACCCATCCACTGACCGTGGGCCAGGGAATGATTCGGGCCCACTATCCAGCGGCCGCATAGGATCCCCTCGCTCGGGCTCTCGAACCCCGCAGCCGCAGCAGCACGGGAGTGAAGCGCGCACGGCGTCCCGCATCTGGGGTGGAAAGCCAACACCCTTTTCGCCTCAGTCCGCTGCCTCGCTTTGCGGTGCTCCACCCCGCTTGTCTTTTCCCCGCCTCCGCCGGCGCGGCGCCTCCCCGCGCCCGCTACTGGCCTCCAAATCTCCACCCTCCCTCCCGCCCGGCGATGCCGTCGCGGCAGCCCACGCCGCCCGCCCCGTCACCGACCCCGGCCGCCGCCGCTGCGGTCGTTGTGTCCGACCTCCGATCCCGCGGCGGGCGCCACCGCCGCCGCCCCGCCGCCGCGGGGGGCTCGGCCGCGGCGGCTGCGGCGGCCGCGCTGATCTTAGTGGTGGCCGTCGCGCTGCTGCTTCTGTGGCGGAGGCGGAGGCGGCGGAGGCTGGCCGTGGCGGCCGGGGCGCAGCCGGCGGCGGAGCTGCGGAGGCTGTCGTACCAGCAGCTGCGGCGCGCCACGGGCGGGTTCGCGGCGGGGAGCAAGCTGGGGCAGGGCGGATTCGGCCCGGTCTTCCGCGGCGCGCTGCCCCGGTCGGGCCAGCCCGTGGCCGTCAAGGTCATGGACGCCGCGGGGTCCCTCCAGGGCGAGCGCGAGTTCCACAACGAGCTCTCCCTGGCCTCCCACCTCCTCGGCTGCGCCGTCCCGGGGGCGCCGCCCACCATCCTCCTCCCATTCGCCTACTCGCTCTCCGCGCAGCCGCGCCGCCGGAGGATGATGCTCGTCTACGACCTCATGCCCAACGGCTCGCTGCAGGACGCGCTGCTCGGGAAGAGGTGCCCCGAGCTGGTGGCCGAGTGGCCGCGCCGCCTCTCTGTCGCCCGCGACGTCGCCGCGGCGCTCCACTACCTGCATTCCGTCGTGCAGCCGCCCGTGATCCACGGGGACGTCAAGCCCAGCAACGTGCTGCTGGATGCGGACCTCCGCGCCCGCCTCTCAGATTTCGGACTCGCGCGGATCAGGTCTGAAGAGGAGGATGAGATGGAGAGCGGTGCGATTGGGGCTGATGTGGATGGGAACGGCAACCCCAGCGGTGGATGTGACGAGGATGTGTCAGTGGCCGACGAGAGCGTGACTGCTATCGTGGTCAATGGGGAAGACAATGCTGCCAAGTCGCCGGAGGATGATGAGGCGTTCACCACGGCATCTCCTGCTGAGGCTGCGTCCACTTCTGGATGTGACAAGACTAGTGTTGGTAGCGGATTTAATGCCCGAAGCTGCAATGGTGGAGGAGCTGCAGGATCAGGAACTGGGAGTGACTGGTGGTGGCGTCAGGACAATGGTGGTGGTGGTGGTGGCGGCGGCGGCGGCGGCGTTAAGGACTATGTAATGGAATGGATTAGGTCTGAGATCAAGAAGGAGCGGCCGAAGAATGATTGGATTGCTGGATCATCTGCAATCAACCCTGTTAGTTCAACGGAGAGGAAGAAACCAAAGCGTAGGGCGCGGGAATGGTGGCGTGAGGAGTATGCGGAGGAGCTCACTAAGAAGCAGAAACGGCGGGCGCTTGCCAAATCGAAGAGTGATGCTGGTGCCATGTCTGGTATGCAGTGGTGGGAGAGAGATTGTGATTTAGAGGAGAAGGGGCATTCAAGGTGGAGGATGATGAAAAGCTGGAGCCGGAGGAGCAGCAATGGCAATGCCAGCATCGGTTGGTGGGTGGATGGTGTGAGAAGGAGCAGCAGGGATTGGGCCAGTGGGGAATTTGTGCCCAAGAGTGGAGGAGCTGTGAGCAGCACACCAAGCATGCGAGGCACAGTCTGCTATGTGGCTCCCGAGTACGGTGGCGGAGGGCCTCTATCAGAGAAATGTGACATTTACAGCTTCGGAGTATTGTTGTTAGTCCTTATATCTGGACGCCGCCCGCTCCAAATGACAACCTCACCAATGTCAGAGTTTGAGAAAGCGAGTCTCATTTCATGGGCGAGACATCTCGCTCAAGTTGGCCGGTTGCTTGATCTTGTAGACCCTGCTCTGCAGGATGTTGATCGGGACCAAGCGCTGCTATGCATTACAGTTGCGCTCCTTTGCATACAGCGGTCACCAGCTCGCCGCCCATCAAGCACAGAGGTGCTTGATATGCTCGCTGGTGAGGGTGAGCCACCACCTCTTCCGATAGAGTTCTCACCTTCGCCTCCTGGTGGGTTCCCATTCAAGTCCCGAAGGAAAGGCCGGTGAGTTTAGTTTGTTGGTTAGATGAAAAATGTAGTGTTAATGTTCTGTCATTATGCTTGTTTCTTCTTGTACACCACTCCTGATCCATCTCTTTAATTAGTTGATGTGTAAAGATCTTGGTGGGACAAAACAGTGGTCGATTGGGTTCAGATTTAAAAACAACTGTTGTTCCCCATTAATCAATTAGATAGTCATAGTTCAGTTATTCTTTGGGCAAACTCGTTTCTATCCAGTCAATCTCTTGATTGGAAACAAGCATGAATTTCAGTTTAAATTGGCAAGAATTGTGTTCCCATCTTGAAACAACCACATAAGTTTGGGAATTGGGAATTCCCCCCTTTTCTTTTTGGTGGGAGATAGGGAAGCATGTTGCTTTTGGACATGCTTTGGAATTTTGTTGGACGTGGTGCCCTGCCAGGCCCTCTCAACGCAGTGCGTTTTTACCCCCTTTTGACAACCATCTGCTTCTAAACAAGGACACCAGTTATGTGATTGCTGATTGTTTGAACTTTCAAGCTTTCCTTGTTCACAGTTCCCTTTCTCTTTTCTCTTTCCACTGAGATTGGCTTTTAGTACTTTAGTGGCAGCAAGTATATTCTACCTAATTTGCAACAGCTTGAAAAACAAACAACATCAAGTAGATCACTGTACTGTCTGAAAAGGCCTTTCGTTAATCCTGCTAGTGTGGGGCATGGTTTAGTACAACAAAGAAATAATCTATGCATATACCTCTAATTGAGAATACTCTCTGAACTTTGAACTCTGACGCCCGAACCTGGAATTAAATTCTGGGTCTAGTTTTAAAGCAGCTACCTAAAGAAGTCTAAGCTTGTAAAGACCTCCTAGTAACCCCCCCCCCCCCCCCCCCCCCCAATGCTTTGTAAACAGATAAATAATTTACAGTATAGGAATTCATTGATAAATGTTTTGCAATGAATTCTTAGACTTGCAAATTATTTATCTGTTGAAACTATCAGCTCATGCAAATTAAATCACATCACCCTTGCTAATTTGACACCACTTTTCAGTTTTCACTATCATTTCCTTTTGTTGTGAATTATTTTATCTTTGCACGGGGTCAATTCCTTAAACGGAAAACAAATGTAAGCTCCAAACCATTCTCATGCTAAGACTAAGATATGAAGGATAAAACTTCATGTGTGTGGGAAAAAAAATCAAACAAGGGTTGGCCATAGTGACAATTTGTCGACATTTGGTTGATTCAGCTATATATATGGAAGGTAATCTGATCTAGTGATCTGTATTTCTCAAAAGTCAGACATCATCACAATTTTCAACATGCTATCTACTTTTCGTCTTTTCATATGGATGGTATAGAAACAATTGGTCTGATGATGTCACAGAAGAGTGCATTGTGGAAGTGTCGTGAGGCATTTGTGCTTCTTTGGGCGAACTTGATTAGGAAGGTGCAATTTTATTATCTGCCATACATTCGCTGGACTGTTGGCAGCTAATGATCGTTGCACAATGATCCAAGGAGGACTAGCAGGTGGAAATTTCGATTTTCTTGTCACTGGCTGACCACTTTGCAGTACAATTTATGCTGCTCTTGGCCACTTTGGGTAACAGTTGAAATGATGAACAAAAGAGGGGAATTACCTTGAGGCGGTTAGCAGATTTGTTATGTGAATGTTTTCCTGTATCGAGCTTTAACCTCAATCAATGCTGATTTCAGCATGGTATAGTACTGAAATTACAAAACGTTTGCGCATGTTACACTGTTGCAATGTTTACATAGTTCTGCAATGTTTACCTAGTTCTCATGCTATCACCCTTTGAATCAGAACGGCAGCCTGTTCATTTAACCAGTGCATATCACGGTACTCCTCCCTCAGCAAAAGCAAATAACACGGCATGCTTTGATGACTTGACGCGTGAGTTGTAATAAAAAAAAAAAACATGATCCCAATCTTTACGTTTGTCGCCATCAATGATCATTCAATTACGAGCTGCTCCGGAAGGTCATCAATCCAACGAGCAAAGAGAAACTAGCATTAAAATGCATATCAATAGCGTTTCGTGGGCTGCCTCAGTTAACACGATGCAGAGCAAAAAGAGTGAGCAGGACGTCGAGTGAAAAGGGAAAAAAAAACTCCTTACAGATGCCTCTTGCGGAGCATTTTAGTTGCCAATACAGTCAACAGCTCCGAGCTCCGTATGATGGGAGCAAAAGAAAAAAGAATGATCTATTTTGTTCCACTGAGGCATAAACGAATCTGTTACACTGTTGTATTCTGCCTTTTCAAAACAATGTATGGTATTCAGATGTCTGCTATGAAAGAAGAGCTCTATGGCCATATACAGGTGGGGTAATTTGTCTGCTCACTTGTGTTCCTGCCGAAGAACTATGTAGTTACGGCCGTTGTTCTTATACATGTGAGAGATTTTCTTCACAATTTCAAGAAATGCTTTCTTGTCCTGCGGAAAGGGAGAATGAAAGGCATCAAGATCTTGGACATGTAATGGCAACAGATCATGAATGAAATGGATCGGTAGTAGTCACAAATTACTGTGATGAAACTTAAAATGCACTGGAGCTCTTTGAAAACGAAACACCATCCTAAAAGAAATAAAGCACCCTACCTCTTGAGTAGTAACACGAGACCTGAACCTCGACACCAGATCTTGGGACGTGACAGGCGCAATTGCACGAAGTACTGCCCTGACTTCCTCCTCTGTAACAGGTGATAATTCTGTAGTTCTTGCTGGAAGAGGTACTTGTGAAGTTGGTTCCCAAGAAGACGGAGTTTCAGCCTTGACAGACATTGTTCTGGTTTCCTATACCAAGAATATGCCAATTTCAATGCAAAGAATCTGGTGCACGTAGTTGAAACTTAAATTTCACATGTGCAGAGTACAAAAGGAAGAAATTACATACAGGTTCTGTCTTTATCTTTTTGGAGGCTGCACCATTAGATGTATTTGCATCACCACCCCCAGATCTTCTTTTTTGAGTGGATTTGGGTGGAGGTACAGAGATCTGAGCATGCGCTGATGGTGTTGGTTTAGCAGGTTTGCTATCCACTGGTTCACTTTTGGGTTCAACCAGTTGTTTAGGAGCACATTCTGGCGATGGTGGCTCGTCTTCCTGTTGCATGAAACAACTACAAAGATGAATTCTATTCCACAAGATTCCTTGTGATAATGCAAAAGCATATGCAGGCTCTAAGAAGAACTGTGATCATTACGTCTGTGTTTTTATCGTCGGTGTCAGACTCATTTTCCCCAGCGGTTCGGCGGAGCAGCTTTTTTAGCTCCTGACCGGACTTGCTCAAGTTGCCGCTGCTGCCCAATTCATTTTCGTTGTCATCCTGTAAGTATTATGATAGAAATGAGACGTGGCATCTATTAATGGTAGCTCTGGTTAAGGTGGCAGCATCTGCAGATCTAGTAAATAGCATACTAGCATCATATTGCAGCAGGCACATCATATCTCTGTTTACCTGCTTAATTTCAGGAGGAGCAGCCTCAGGATCAGCTAAATCAGGCCTTTCCTCTATATCAACGTCCAGAGTCTCATCATCATCAGTAAAGGTCTCTTCGTGCTCCCAATGGTCACCTGATAGAAGAAGGTTCCAGAATCTAGCTAAGATGCATACTTGCTGAGAACATGGGTATGGAAATATGGTATATGGCCTTTTAATTCTTTCTGGTGTGATGTGTGAAACTGTTAATGGTCCTGAGGAATAACAAAGCATGTGCTTATACGGTATAAACACAAGCAGAATCTCAGAAAATCTCAGAATTAACAGAAGGTGGTATTTGACAAGTATACCTTTCTCAATTTCATCATCCAAGTCGAAGTCCCTGTCCTTCCCGCCTTCCTCATCATCCTCGTCCATGCCCTTTGTAGTAAGGTCATGCATGTTTTTTGTTGCAGCTCCCCCTTCTTCGTACACCTCACCTTTGTCAGATTGAATTCCATTCTCATTCCTATCTCCTTTCTTAGGATGAACCCCATTTGCTGCCCCTTCATTTACTTCCTCCTTCTTGACACCTGAACTAAAGGCAGAAGCTCCGTTTGTAGCTACCTTTATCAGCCTCTGTTCACACCCAGATGCACTACTTCTCCTTTTATTCATTTTCTCTTCAGCTTCTTCCAAGGTCAGCTGTTTGTACTGTGCAACTTTACCGAAGTTGTACCTAAGAAATAAGAAACTGTAAGGATGCTCTAACAAAATTAAGAGAGTACTAGTCTCAGAAAATTATATTAGGAGCCTTTTGGCACATAATTAGTAATGTCAAGACTTGAGCAAACCAATCTAATGGCACTTGAATTTTGCTGGCAAATATGTCAGATGATAGATGATCACAGTTTGTTTAAAGAAAAACGGAGTAAAGAGGGAAGCAGAGAGAATACCAGGAACCAACTGGAACAGCAGTGAGGACATCCTTGCCTTTCGGCGTTAGCGAATAATATGTAGCCTGTAGGTCCTCTGTTTGGCCTTGATACTGATGTTCACCTGTCTCATCCTCCAAAATCCATGGCCTCCTGTTGTAGTACTTCTCCTGTTTTGTCAAATGTGTTCCATTAACAGGGGAAATATCAGCTTATTGTCCTTAAGTTGCTATGCTCAGAACAAGTTACTGCATAAGGTTCTTCTACCAGCATTTGCCAACTGCATACTGCTAATGTTCTAGTACTAGTACCCAGATGTTTGATGCAGCGGAACTACTTAATAGCAAGTACAGGCTGTACAGAGTTATTTGAGTTAAATTGTGGTTACTCTGTTACACATAAATCAGAAGACGCGCACATTCTACTCTTTAGGGATGAAGGATGTTAACTGAATAACAGCATTGTCAGGTAGTACGAAAACAGAACAATGGTGACGATGATCATCCACGATCAAAAACAAGTACCCGCATATTCCCGGTAAGCTGCCGTCCTTGCGGGGCCTCCTTGCGAAGAGACCACTTGTTCCCCCCGCTACTCTTCTTCGACATGGGCGGCAAGCCGGTGGTGAACCTGCCGATGAAGTGGGCCTTCTCCGCGGAGGTATCAATCCGGACATCATACTCCTGCGCAGCGCGCCAAGGGGGGGATTATTATTACAGAAAATCCCAGGATGGGAGAACGAACGATTACCCCAGACAAGCTGCATTGCTCGCGGGGGACGAGCAATCCGCATTCATTCACGGGACGGCGCGGGGGGCGGGGGTGCGGTACCCGGATGAGCCTGGTGACGGGGGCGGCGCAGACGGCGCAGCGGCCGCGGGCGCGCGCCATGGCCTTGCCGCAGTCGGTGCAGAGCGTGGTGTGCCGGCACGGCGTGCCGTAGAGGTCCTTGGCGGCGCCGCAGCGCTCGCACGCCGCCTTGAGGACCAGGCCGGCGGCGCTCCCCATGCCCATGCCCGTGCCCATTGCCGCCGCGCGCCGCACGGTGGTGTGCCTGCCCCGGTACGTAGGGTTTGGTTTGTGTTTGTGTGTCGTTTGGGCCGTGGGAAGCCGACGTGGCGGGTTTAAGGGCTGAGATCGAAAACGGCAGGGAGGGTTCGAGCCGAGTGCGGCAGGGCACCCGTTTTCGGTTTGGCTAGTCTTTTTGTTCTGGCGGTGGATCGATCGGCGGTGGTGTGGCCCTGCCGCCCTGGTGGGGACGTAACGAGCCGGAAGCTGCAACGCGTGCGCGTGGGCCTTGCAGTTGATCCGTGGAAGGTGCCGTCGGGCCGTGCGCGGATGGGCTTGGCGCCTCGGCCTCGCTCGTAGCCAGCCGAACTGACTCGTTTCCGGACAAGGTCTTTCTGTGTATTATTAGCGCTACTGCTCTGCGGCTCTGCCCGCTAATTCTGAGTCGAAGTCTTATTCCAACTTGAACGCGATGTGGAGTGTGTGACTTTGTCGATCGATCTGTAGGTTCTACTCACATGTTCTCAAGCATTAAAATATGAATTCTAGTGGAGATGATGCTTTGATGTGCCCAAAAGCTAAGGTTGAGAGCTTTCAGTTCTCGCATGAACTCGAGGTTTGTTGTTGACCAATTTTCTATTTTTCAAAAATAAGCTGCAATGTCATGGGTCTTGTAAGTGCTCCCCGTCCAAGCTGTTCTTCTTGTTGATGACGTGTACAACTACTATAAAATTACAGATTTACTCCTTTTCAAACGTTTGAAAATGACTTTCTTTCAGTCGACGCTCGCGTTCTTTAGACATCGCGGCCCAAAACGTGTTTGTGTGCGCTCGCTAGTATTTTCCTATCGGGTCCGCTGGGCCGTGGTCCACATGTTTGTTATCGGATCCGAAATGCAAAACCCGTTAGAGGAGGTGAAGGGACATTTCGGGAAGCATCTCATCCCGTCGGCTCTTTCGTTGCCGCCGCTCGTGCGCCTGGAGGCGATTCAGGCGGAGGACAGGGGTGGGGGCGGCGGAGAAGGAGGGCGAGCGCTCGGGGAGAAGCGACTAGGCGAGAGCTCAGCTTCTCCGACGCCGGTCGACCATCCTCGCCGGAGTCAGCCCCCCCACCGAGCACATACGCGCCCCGTTGAGGTAACTTCAGCAAATCGCCCCCGCTCGCTTTCTAATCAAGTTGATTCGAGTCGAGCGTGGTATGTTTTCATTTCTATGCGTAATTGTGCGCCTGTAGGTTTTGATTGGGATTTTCCCCATTTTTACCTTGGATTTTTTGCACCCTCCCCCATGTTCTGAAGCACGAATTGAATCACTAAACCCTAGGGGGGTTTGATTTTGGGGGCATTTGTCATGTTTGTGCCCCATTTTAGATGATTTTGGTTTGGGATTTCTGTTCCGCCTGAGCCACTCGACCTCTATGCCATCATCTGCTCCTTTCCGTGTCTTCTATTTCTCTTGTGTTTTAGTTCTGCAAGTTGTGAGATGTGATGGGAGGCATAGATGTATGTAGGGGGGTGTGGGTGTGTAGAGACTAGCAAATAGGAGCAAACCAGGGAGCTTGCTTCTCACGAGCTTTCTGCATACCCCTGCTCCCATTTAGTTTTTGTTCATATATCAACTTCATGTCATGCTCGACTTTGGATTTCTGTAGAGAAGTATATCTCGATTGGGTATTGACCTGGTGATTTGCAGTAGGTCCTTATTTGGTTTTAGGTCGATGTATGTTAGGATTTTCTATAGAAATTTTGACACTTTAATGTGCCGTATTGTATGAATGTCAAATGAAAAGCATACTGCAGTTGTGCTCCATCTTTTTGGCATCAACTTGGTATGTCTTAGAAATCAAATTAGTACTATACATATGTCAAGAGAAAAGTAGCATTGCCTTTTATTTACTGCAATATTTTTTGTTTCATGAGATTCTTGCACCAGTTATTTAGTTTTGGATTCAGTATAAAATGCAAACTGGAATAGACACTGTAGCAACAATTCTTCACACTGTAGCTTTGTGATGCTAATTACTGAATTAGAGTGAACACTACTACTGAATAAGACTTCACTAACACAAGCCTTAGCTTTCTGCTGCATCCCCTCCAAGCTGTAGCTTTCATGCATGTTTCCTTTAGAATTTTAATCCTCTCCAGTAGCACACTTGTTTCTTCATTTGATTCGAAACATATATCAGTGCTTGTTGGTATTTTTCCTTTATTCAGTAATTTATTTCTTCAGTATTCCTCTTTTCCTCATGTTTCTCTGTTTTATTCAGCACCTCTTTTTGCAGTAGATTTTTCATAGCTGTTTTCTTATCATCAGTATTTTATTTTCCTAAGTATTTTCTTTTTAGAAATCTTAGTACCAATGAAAAAAAGATGGGATTTACTGTGTGCACCTTGTAGCCTATGGAACAGCTCTTTTTTGGAGGGTTGTGACCTCTGAGAACTCCACCATGCTAGGAAGAAAAAGATGCCATTTTGACTGCCTAGTCATGAAATGTTTCATTGGCCACAAAAGAACATAACCATTGGTGTATCTATTTCATCACTGGCCACAAATGGACATAACCATGCTGGTTGTGATTCGATTTGGGCTTTACTGTAGATATTTTGATTGCGTGTAGAGATTTCCACTTTTCTATGCAAAAATTAACTCTATGTAATGCGCCATATTGCGCCAATGTCAAATGAATAGCAGACTGTAGTTGTGCGCCATTTTTTGGCATTGAGTTGCTATGTTTTAAAATGCAAATTATTACTGTAATTTTGTACTAAGTTTTTCTTAAGTGCTGAAATTTCCTACTATTTTTATAGCTACTTTTTTATTTTATTTTAGATGACACCACACTCTAGGATACACAGTGGAGGGGGAGTATTGGGCAATGACCATGAAGTGAGCGATGAATCTGACAACCACACAGGCGATGGTAACGCTCATGATTCTACGAATGCTGAAGCACACGACCCATCAGCTGCAGAAGTGTTCCTATCATCGGTTGATGACGAGGCTCTGTTTGGTGCTTTCAAAAGATTTGTATGTATCGTTTGCAACCATTTTCTTTTTTTACAAGCTCATACATATACATGTATTCTCCTATATGTTTTCATGTTCCTGTTTTTTATTAGAATGGTATTTTTGTTTTGCTTTGTTAAAATTCTGTTCTTTTCCTCCCATTTTCTTTGAATGTGTTCTGCTACATTATTTATGTACAATGGTGGAGCTATGTTACTCCCACATTGGTTGCCGGCATGCCTGGTGCAAGCATGCAAGCACTACGTGACACCCAAATAGCTAATCTCTTACTTGCTTTGAGCAATTTCTAGTATTGCACTGTCCTCACGGTATCACACATTAAGCATTGTCTCACACTGCTCAATCCGTGTCTGCACTGTGTATAGAAGTACTGCAAGTTATTCTTTGCTATTAACTTTTCCTTTTTTCTTGTCAAGAGAGATGGATTAGGTACACATGCTATTTGTGGAACATGGTAATTGATCTAATTGAAGTAGTGTACGATTTTTTAATTGTCTTTTCTTGCTATATATGACGTTTTCCACTGTTTATGTATCCTGTTTCCCCGGTCATCTCTCAATCTGTGTGGATGTGTGTGCTTTTTAACAGGTGTCCAGTTCCCTTAGGAAGATTATTTCTGATGCTGAGAATATTGTTGGTGCGAGTACTATTGACTCATGTGGAGGCCCTCGCGCATGTGCTCTAGTGACAAAGGATTGTCTCTAGAATCAGTTCAGCATACTTTTCAGATGTCATTGACTCACTAAGCCCAAAAAAGCGTGATGTCATTCATTCTTATGGTTTTGGATCCCTGTTGCTCTTTGACAAGTGCAAAATTCCTGTAAATTTTTCAGATGGGTTTTAGACCATGTTCATACAAGCAAAAGTGAAATTGTTTTGGGGAACAAGTCTATTCACATCAGTCCACAGATTGTCAATGATATTTTGGGCATTCCAATAGGGGGTAAAACAATATCAAAGGCAGACCCCGAGAGTGGGAAGCTTGGTTTTCTTAGTGCAATGAAGCTGACAACTCTGCCATCTGCTAGGTCTTGTGGTGATAAACTGCTTGAGGATAATATATCAGATCATGAACTTGTTCGCAACTTCCTTGTTGTTGCTCTTGTCACTTTTCTTTGCCCGAATTCTAGATCTGTACCCAGCACTGAATATCTAGAGCCTTTAGTCAATGTGAAAGAAGCAAAGGAGTGGGATTGGAGTAAATTTGTTCACTACTGGCTGCTTAAGCAAATCACAAAGTACCACAAGCGGATGAAGGGAACAGACCTCGAATCAACCACCATGGGAGGATGCAAGTACATCATATGTGTGAGTTGATGTTTTTAAATTACCCCCCCCTCCAAAAAAATAAAAATAAAACTCAAGTGCATAACATTTCGATTTCCTTGTGCAGGTTGCCTATCTTGACTTTCTGAATGTTACATTCTAAACTTGCTTTTCATTTTTTCTTTAATAAATGTTGTTACCTCAAATGAGTAATCATATCGCGGGTCAAAATCTTCAGCAGTAAGCATGTGTGTTAGGGAACCCGCATGAGCCTGCAACACCAAAGTAAAAAAAAATCTAAAATTGCTATGTTGATATTTTTATATAATTTCCCATTTTCTTTTGTGCATCCTCATACAATGCTAGGAGGTAGGGTGGGGGAATGGGTTTTGTGGTTACCTCATACAATGTTTGCAAATCAATTTCTTGGGGTTCACAAGGCCTCTTTTCTTAAACTGGATGATTGAGTAGACTTTCCAGTTTGCTCTTGCACAATAAACTGCAGTAACAAAACATAACAACGTGTCAATAAAGTTTAATTTCTTTTTTCTGCAACAAAATCACTATGTTCATATATTAGCCCCAACCTGTGTATATTGCATTGAATTTCACTTGTCCATGTTTGCTGCTGTCCCGCCTTGGTTTAATGGATCCTAAAATCGTTTTTTTTATAAAGGGGATGGAATGGTCAGACAGACAGGACAAGAACTACTGACAGTTGTGTGTGTGCGCGCGCTTATGCAATGAAATTGTATAAAACACAATAGTATGTTGGTCTTTTTTTTTACAACATAGACCTGAGTCAATTGTTTGTTTCTGCAAGGATATCTAGATGATTCCAACTCCCCAACATCTTCCTGTGCACACAGGAACCAACATTGTGCCTCTTTTCATGCTGCATTCAAGTAAAAAAGGTATCTACACTGCTTCCTTTTTCCATCAATGCAACATGAAAATCTTATGTATTTTCTTTTCAGAAGCCACATAGGATACCTCAATCCATAGAGGATATTTTGATGACTGTTGTGATGTTCTTATTTGTTCCATTACCAGCCCTTGTATATCCACCTTGCATAAATGTCTCAGTTCCTCCTCCTGAAATTTCAGCCCCTTCTGCAGTTGTGTTGGATAAAAATTCAGCAGTGCCCCCCCTGCAGGCACCAAATAAACACATACGATTTTTTTAATTTTCATCACAAACCAACAGTTATGTGTTTTACTGCATCAAAAACATTGCAGCAACACTCTGATGAAACAACACACACACAAAAATATTATCATACCATGGCTAGTGGCACGCCACCTGAAATGTAATCCCCATATGATTGGAACTCGCCAAGTGAACTTAGTTGACAACTTGCCTGAACAGCTACCTGCAACTTCTCTTCCTATATTAGTATTTCTAGGTGACACCAAAAGGAGGTGTTAAGTTGCTCGCACTAACATATTCATGTTTCATAAGCACAAAATAAAGGCTACCACATGCATTTTCTTTGCAAAATCCTGAGATATCTGTGTGTTTTCATACAATACATGCACCAAAAAACAGTTGTATGCCCCTTTTTGTTTCCTTTTATCAACCATTTGTACGTTCACCTCCCCAAGAATCATGCAAATAATTTGTGTTTTTTATGAACAGGACTAGAGGGAATGGATCTCGTTGGGAAAAGATGATAGGGCAGAAAAATAGGGACATGAGGTAGCTGATCAACTCACCTGAGATACCTCTTGCTCATGGGTACTCTGTTGATCTTCCCAGATCATCTCAATTCTTTCCCTCCTTTTGCTGTTCGTCAGGCCACCCTCCGGCCTCCATGCCTTCTTTCTGTGACGGAAAAGGAACAGATCTGTATTTTTGTTTGGTGGAGTGGTTTGTGTTGCGCGTCACAAGTCTTAAATAGAACGGGAGGTGCACGCAATGGGGCGGCAGGGAGGGAAAAAGCATCCGACTTCTTTTCATTTTTGGCGCAACTTTTTCAGTTTTTCCCGCCTCTCCATTTATTTTCTTTTTAATATGTCCAAAAAGCCCTAAAAGAATCTTCAAAATGTAAAAGAGACCCTAAGATCCGTATTGAACTGGGCCGACAACCAACAGCCAACCCAAAAAAGAGGCCTGTGCAAAACCAGACAAAAATGCTTGTGCAAACTGGCCGACCCAAAATAACAACCCAGCCAAACGGACAACAATAGCCAGCCCAACAAATAAAAAACCCACGAGCCCATTAATATTTGTCTAACGGGCATGCGAAACCAGACGCGGATCCAATAACAAAAAGAAGCAGCACTCCATACATCAGCCGTTTGATATCCTATCAACGCACACAAATAGAGTGATTGAAGGATAGTTATTTTTCAAACGCTTGACATGGAGACACTTCCATAAAATTATGGCATTGCTCTAGCTTGGTTGTTCTCAACTTCTCTCATTTGTTGACGATCAGTCCGTCTTTTATCTACCTTTTCATATCTATAATTTCGTATTGCCTTCATTTAATTTTATTATTTTGTTTTCGATTCAATGCAGATATAGTCTTTCTTTTTTAGGTTAACCGTATTGTGTATGATTAGCGATCGCAAGGATCGTCAACTTGGAGGGCTCTCCGTCGCTTGTACTCACGTCTCGAGCGCTCTGCATGCGGAGGCGATTGCTTGCTCTGCCGATCGAGCGAGGGTTGGAGCGCGTCGTTGTCGAAACGGACGCACCCGATCAATCATGCTGAAGCTACCTAGGAAGAGTCCTTCAACCTGAGCTGGTGGCTGCTGCTCATGGTAGGCCGGGTTTCAACGTGCCTCCTGTTCCTGATATGATTTGTGGTCGGACCATATGCCCCTGTGTTGCCTGTGTAGTGTGTACTCCGTACTAAAGTCTCAGCTGCTCACCACTTCACCAGCCATCTACTTAGAGCCGGCGATTAATGGAATCGGTGCATCCGCATTTAACACTAACAGTGTGTTCCCGACGAGATCAGAAGTCCGTGACATGACAGAGATCGCGACGGAAACGTGCACGGAGGAACTGGAACTCGATCAGGCGATGCCGCCGCCGACGAGCCTCATGTGAGAGCATGGTTGCAGTTGCAGATCACTCCGCGCGCGCGTGCCCCGCTCCAACCACCACGCAGGCATGCACTCTCCGCGCCCCCTGCGCACCAGCACCAGCACAGCAGCAGAGGACACCCGAGCCGCCGAGCGTGCTGCACGCCGCCGACACGGCCGGATTGTTGCGAGTGCTCCCTGCTCCCACACCACGCCATGCCGCGCCGCCGCCGAAGATCTCGTGGGCAGGGTTAAAAAAACCGTTTGGAACCGGACCGTTTGACCGGTTTCCGGTCCGATAGCTAAATAGGGCCGGTTACCGCTCAAAACCGACTCTACCAAACCGCTTACTACTTGTTAACCGACGGCTTGACCGGTTTACCGGACCGGTTAGCCGCCCCAAAAAAACCAAAAAAGCCGTGGAAAAAAAACCCTGCTCGTGGGTGTCTTGGTCTGAGCAATGCCCATGCGGCCATGCCCTTTGCTTACGTCCGCAGATCTGCTTTGGCCGTAAAGATCCAGCGCGCGGCACATAAAAGAGGACACACAGTCACACACACGGCCACTGATGCCCCGTTAAACAAATGCTGCGGGCTCTGCTGCTTTTGCCGCTTTGTTTAAACGCCCATCATTGGCGATGTTACTGTCAACGACCTAGTAAATGTGTTGGCGCCACCTACTGCGATTATCGTTTGCTTTTGGTTGGTGCGTCCCTCGCCGATCTGATGATACTAGTATCTTCCTGGAGGCTGGACACCACGCCCCAGTGCCTTAATTTAGCTTAATTGGGCTGTACCCTGATGAGAGAGAGGCCAAGGTGCTCAACGCTCATCAGTCATCACATCAGTCCTCTCCGCATTGCATTCATACTGTAGTGCGACTGTGCATGCTGCTCAACTGTATCTGGTATCCCCACGTGCAGGTGCTACTGTCGTCGATTTTTTTTTTTGGAAATAAAACGTTGATTATTTATTTATTTTGCAACTGCCAAAGCCAAACAGTTCACCGGTGTAAGAGAACATGGTGATTTTATTTTAACTTTTTCCGAAGACCATGCATTATTTCTTTTATAATGTGTTTGCATCATAGCTGATTTGATCGTTTCCTTTTACTCGACGGCAAAGTGAGGTGTGAAAACATGCCGAAGGGCATAGTTTGCGGAAGCATGTCAAGGTCTAGACAGAGCACCACTTTGTCTCTTTGTGATGAGCGAAGCGAAAACCTTCGCTTTTTTATCTCTTAGCATAGTAGTATGACTTTTGACACAACCTACTAAAGTGATTATTTAAGTTATTCAGAAATGCGAATCAATCGCTATCAGCTACACAAACAGTATACATAAATTCATATCTGCCTTGCACTGCAGGGCAGTAACAGATCTGGAGCCTCTTTCTCTTCGTGTACTTGCCGTGATTCGGACTTCGGACCACACCTCACGTCGGAATGGACTCGCCGGTGAAAGAAAAAGAAAGAAAGAAAAGGCGCCCAACTCGCGCACCTATCCGGCTACCCCGGGATTGAAGCGGCGATAGAGATATCGACCTCTCCACTGTATCGAGCCAGTCGCCGCTGCGCATAGTAGCATGGTGATGATGATGTGATTGAGAAATGCCCCGTAGACATCGCTGCCACTTGCACCAAAGTGCCGTGCAGCTACCTCCACTGCGCGGCCGATCGGGTTTGACCGCCCGCCCGTCACAGCTTGCTCATACCAACCACGTCGCCGTCCCCGGCGCCGGCGACGGCGCCGGAGTGGCGGCGGACGAAGTCGGACACCTGCGCGGTGAACTCGGCGGCGCAGTTGGCCTTGAAGAGCTCCATGGCGTGGTACCCTGCGCCGTCGAGCCTGTCCTCCACGTCCACCCCGGCCTTGCGCAGCGCGTTGACCAGCGTCCTCGTCCTGTCCCGCGGCGGGTCCCTGCGCCTGCCGAGCACCAGGCACGGCGGAAGGCGCCGCAGCCGCGCCGCGCCGACGCGCGCCAGCATGGGCTCCGGGTTGCAGTACTCGTGGTCGCGGTCTGCCCCCACTGGCAGCGCGAGCTCCCAGAGCAGGTCGTTGGCCGGCAGCGGCAGGACGCGGTCGTCCACCGATCCCGCCTCCGCGGGCGTCCTCTCCGCGCCGCCGAGGTGCGGCTGGTTCAGCACCACCCCGCGGAGCTCCACGCCGGCGTCCGCCGCCGCCAGCGCGGCGCGGAACGCGATGGTGGCGCCGTTGTGGCTCCCCATCACGAACACCGGCCTGCCCGCAGCGGCGTGCGGGCGCGCCCACAGCACTGCGTCGGCGGCGTCCTCGAACGCCGCCGGGAGCCGGTGCTCGGGCGCCAGGCGGTAGTCGACGGAGGCCACCACGGCCGGTGTCGCGGCGGCGAGCGCCGTGCAGGTGTTGTGGAAGGGCTCGGACGCCGCGCGGAAGAGGACGTACCCGCCGCCGTGGAAGTAGAGGACGAGAGGCAGCCGGGAGGCGTGGCCGCCGCACGACGGAACGAAGAGGCGGAGGGCCGTGCCGGCGGCGTCGCTGAGCGGGACGTCGTTGGAGTGGACCACAATGCGGCGCGGGCTTTGGTCGCCGCCGTCGGCGTCTCCCTCCGCCGCGACGGCCACGGGCTCACCCGCCGGCGACGCGGGGAGGAGCGGCGCCTCGCCGTAGCGGTACAGCGAGCCGTCCGGGTTGAACCGGATCTTGAGGTACTTGTACGGGTCCATCGCGTCGCGCGCGCCCACCACTGCACAGTTGCACAGCACGAGCTCTGCTAGATCGGCGAGGGACGAGGAGGACGAGGCAGACTCAGGCGTTTACTCGCACAGTAGTCAGTAGTAGCTGGAGATGCTTGAGCTCCCGAAGGTGCACAGCTGAGCTAGAGAGCGCGGCGGTTTTATACCGCGCGGGCTGGGGGTTGGGAATATGGGCGCGCTGCCTGAGCCTGATCGTCCTTGGTCTGAGAGTGACGGGCGCGACCCGATCGACGGGGTGAAACAAGAGCGAGAGTGAGACCTCCCCGTCCCCGCGCGCGCCGTCCACGGTCTCACTCTCACCCGCCGCGCGGGGTGGATCGGGGTGGCCGCGGGGCGTCGCGGTTGGGTTCAGACGCGCGATGGGGACATGGGCGAGGGGATCGGCTCGATCGCCATTCGCCCCGGGCAGGGGGATTGGAGGCGGAAAGGGACAGCGGGCCGCCGGCCTTTAAGGGCGCGTCTGCACCGCGCCAGCCGCGGTACTGTGCGCCGCGGCCGCGCGAGTGGCCGTGGTGAGGCCACGCGGGGCGTCCCGACCGTGTGGGTACACACCGTACCACCGGATGGGACGAGGACGAGGATGATCGCGCGGGCGCGGATGCATTTGCTTCGAGCCTTCCGGCCTGCCTGTCCTTTGGCCGAGGCAAAATGCCAACGTGCCATTGGCGATCCAGGTGACGATTTTCCCCCGCCGTTCGGTAAAGATGGGATGGGGGGTTGCACCGTAGTACTACGTATTGCCTCTGTCATTGTCGTAGCTCAAAGTCCATGCGCGGGCGCACGGCGCAAATGTTCTCTCCAATGTTCTTTTTTTAAAAGATTAAGTATAAGCGAAGTCTGGACAACCCCATAAAATATGTTTTGGTTCACTTTATCCCTGAACTATGGCATTTGGTTCAAATTACCCTCCTAATATTTTTTGAAAAGTTTTACCCTCCTAATATGACTTATCTTTTTTTCTCCATACTTAAGTGAAATCAAATTTACAGGATGGTAGTTAACATCACAATGTATGTCAAAAATTACATTATAATTTTTGTCATTATTTTTCACATAATTTTGTATCTCAACGATTAATATGTTATCAAATATCTACCATACGAAAATAACAATAAAAATTTCATAACATATTTTTTTAATATATGTTATGATGTCTATTATCATCTAGTAAAAATTGAACTCAAAATTCCATTTGTATATGGCGCAAAAAAAAAAAGACAAATTGTCTTAAAGGGTAAGTTGAACCAAATGCTATAATTTAGGGGGTAAATTGAACCAAAACATACTTTAAGAGGTTATTTGTACTTTACCTATACTTAAGAGGAGTAATTTAGACTTTTTAAAAAAACAGTTGGCCATGAGAAACATTCGATACTTCGGTTTTGGAACGTGCATTGAACCTACGTATGCCACTGCTTTCAACGTAGTTACTAACCGCCGATACCGCACTGCCCTTTAGACAACGCAAAGTCGCACGATGTGAGTGGCAACCAAGATTTTGAATGGCAGTAACTTCTCGCTCATTAAAATGAAGTGAAAGCTAGCGTTGTTTGGATTGTTTCTTTTTTTTAAAGAAACATCGTTCATAGCCTTTTAAAAAACAAAATCGTTGAGAGCTCACGCAGCGCGAAAGCAACGGCCAACAACAGAAGTACTGTATGAAAAGAACTGCACCCTGTGTGGCTAGGCTGCACGAAACACGCTAGGATTTGTCCCGTAGCGACGTTAAGTTTTTTTTTTCACAGAATTATTCCGAAGCTTGCTGACCGAGTGCACGTACCTCCTCAGCTCCTTGGTCCGGATAGCTACTGACTTGTCAGCCTAACAACAAATAGTTAAAAATTTATACATTGGGTCGCGTACACACAAAAAATAAATGAACAAACATGGGGTTTCTAAAGCCACTCTCAGTGGAGAGTTTCATTGCATAGTTAACCAGACTCAGAACTAGGTAACTGTGCCACGAGATACGGAGTATGACATGATAATTAATGCTACGAAATCTTACATGAAATTTTTATTGACACTGGCCTAAGTAAAAGCTTTTTACGCTTTTTG
Source organism: Urochloa ruziziensis (assembly GCA_015476505.1). NCBI lineage: Eukaryota > Viridiplantae > Streptophyta > Magnoliopsida > Poales > Poaceae > Urochloa > Urochloa ruziziensis. The sequence continues at coordinate 9,275,341 of CM027118.1, forward strand.
TGCTACTAAACAAGGTGGCCTTTTCTTTTCCGGCCCTCTAGCCGAGGACAATCAGTCTCCGGGGCCAATCATGCAGGCGACAGCGCAATCTCTGTACTTGCACGACGATCGCCTTATCCCTGATCATCTCCGGCCTCTTCCTTTTCCCCCACAGAGACGGCGAAAAGAGCCGGCCAGATGTCACCGCCGGGCGCCGGGCGCCTGCCGGCCAGCCATGCGTCCATGTGGGTGGAGTCGCCACTCACCGGCCGGCCGCTACACGGCTCGAATCGAGGGCCCCGGCACCGCTCGGCCGTCCCCATTTCTGGCATGTGGCCGCATCCTTTTAACAGGGAAGAAAAAAACACGGATGGGCGTTATCCGCGGACACGCCGTGTGCTCGTGTCCACAGTCCACACCGGGTGGTCTATAGTCTCCGCGAGCGGGACCGGATCTCCCAAGCAGTCGTCGGGTGGTGCGCTTTACCGGCCGCCGCTCCCGGCGGCCGGACCTCCTGTGGACGCGGCCCGTGCGGCGCGGGCGAGGACGACGGCCTCCGGCCAAACTCGTGCGCCATGCACGGTTGACGCAGCGGGGTGGTGCTCAGTGTTCTGTTGTCTCCGGCATGTGGAACGACGCCGCGTCGCTGTCGGAGCCGGGCTGGGGGGCACCACGCAGGCACGCACTGGCCGGAGCGCGCCGAGCCCCGCGCGCCCCCGGATGCGAGATCCTTTTTTGCCATGTGCAGCGTCGTAGTAGACTAGTAGGCCACACGTGCTTGGTCATCCCACTACGATGAAAAAGTCTACTCCTTTTGCGTCCTTTCTTACGAGTTGCTCATCTCCTGAAATATTTGTCCAATATGGCAAAAGGCAAAGGGTTTGGTTTATTGCCACATTTGTGGTATCAATATCTACTTGCAATAACTATGGAAATGATGGAAAAATGTTGCAGTGGATTTTGCAATGGTTTCGCAAAGGGTTTGGTTTATTGCCACACTTGTGTTATCAATATCTACCGCATCTATTTCTGTTTTCTGAAAAAAAATTTCTTTCTGGTTCATCTTGGTCAATGAGAATAACTAGCATCACAAGAGTAAGGGGTATTGCATTTGTGTAAAAGGGAACAGCTCTTTATGCGGATTCAGGTCATTCAGATAGGCAAGATGGACAGCGACTCTGTGCAGATGAGGTTACAGCTTACAGGGGCAGGGAAAATCATTACTATATGGAAATCAGCAAGATGTACAACACCAACGCACTATTCTTCAACGTCACTGTTCTACAAAATTTTATTTTGCAAGTACTGTAGGTATGAGCAACAACAAGATCAATTCATCACATGTAGAAATGTACAGGTTATGTACATTTACCAAACCCACACAGTCTAGAGTACACATCACGTAGAAAGGGATCCATTTCGTCTTCAAGGGAATCTGGCGTGGATCAAAAGTAGTCTGAAAGAACTGACGCAGAAACCCTCTTCAAGGATGAGGAAAGTGTGCAGATGTCTGATTCAGTATGGCCAGCTGATACAAACAGGCGGATTCCAATGGGAAGCTTGCATCTATCAAGATTTGACTTCTTCGATGTCACTATGAAAACTGAATCTTCTTTCAAGACCTGTTAGGGAAAAGAATGTGTAAACAGGTGCTTGTGAAAAGTCATGTAAACTGCAACCTGAAGTTCTATTAGAATTTATTCGAACTTACCCTCTCAGCAATGGTTTCAAGAAGATCTAAGTCAGTGGTAGGAGAGCCTGTCGATTTTTTCAGCTTAAGAAAGACGAGAGGTGACAGAACATGGCTGGTAATTTCAAGCCCTGGAGTATCTGATAGTTCTGCAGCGCGAATAAAAAGGGTGTCAAGATGGTGGCCACTTGTAAGTTACATGATACGGAGTAGTTGGCAATCATCTTGAGCATGAACAGTAGCGTTTTTTTCCCCCTTTTCAGATCATAAAGCTTTCATTACTCATATATCAAAGTTAAAATCAAGCTCAAGGCGTCTACAAATTGGTAGGGGTGCATCATCAAGCCACTCCCCGTAACCAAGCTACGAGATACAAGTTTCCACATTCATGTGCAGCCTTATTATGGTTTCTTAGCTCATATCATGGATTGCATATATTTGTTTCACAACTTAGTTATGTTTTACCTGGTGTTTAGGAACCTAGAGCTCACAGGGAAAAAGTTATGCTAAACTCATATGGAGACAGTGAGATCATCTTTACCTTTATGCAAAAGAGCAATATTGCTCCTTAGGTTTGCAAGAACTGATGGGTTCTCCTCCAGGTAGTTGACAGCAGAAACAGCAGCACTGGCAAGATAAGGTGGCAGCGAGGCAGAGAAAACATATCCAGAGCTGCTTAGACGCTGCAAAATTATGCCTCCTTGATCAGATAAAACGCTAAAATGAAAGAATATCTACATGCAAAATCAATGTTCCATTAATCTGGTATTGCATCTACCTGATGATCAACAACTCTGACACTTCCTGTACAGAAGCCACCATCAGTGGCTAATGCATTTCCCATTCCAGCAGTGATGATATCAATTTTTTCAATCTGCACAAGCACATAAATTTCAGAAAAGGGAAAAACGTGCTTGATTATCCAGTTAATTCCATGAATCAATTGATGACTGCCCAGGAAGCTGTGGATTTGAACACTTGTTTTTTCTTTTACACCATTTTAGTGTCACAGTGAAACATGTTAAAAAGCAAAACACTCACAGGAACTCCATAATGTTCAGCAAGGCCACGCCCAGACTTGCCAAGCACCCCAAAAGAATGACTCTCCTCTAGAATAACACGGAACCGATATTTCTCCTTCAACCTAACAATCTCATCCAAGGGGGCAATTTGGCCAGAATTCTGTGTCCATAAATCACAATGACAGTGAGAGAGGTTTCATGAATTGATTAGGTTATACAGGCAGAATTGATATCTTATGCTGCAAACTTCCATAAGTACATACGAAAAGACAACACATATCAGCACAACAACCACAAAAAGCACCGCACCTGGTAAATGGATTCTACAACAATGTAGCGTCTAATCTTTTCAGCACGTTTATTTCCACGAGTAAGTTTTTCAAGAGTGCTTGCAAGTGAAGCCATATCATTGTGCTTGAAGTACACCACAGTACTTCTTGATAAATGGAGACCATTTTGCACTGCCCAGTGAACACCCTCATCACTGCAATCACAATAAATATTGGCATGAATTCATCAAGTAAAAAAAGGGAGAAGGAAAAAAATAATGAAAAAAAAACTAGCCAGGTAGAGTGAGGAGCAAAAGCACTTTATCAGTAGAGTCAAGAAAAGGCGACAACTTTGCTAAAGCTCATGGGCTATAGATAAATTCAATGTCTAAAAGGTCAAGCATGTGGTCATCAATACAACAAGCAAATCAAAGTTCCTTATCTAATTGTAAATTTATAAATTTTCATCAAAGAATGAGGTGAACTTACGCGACTATGATATCTCCTTTCTTACAGAAGGCAGGTATCACACTGAATATTGTAGAAATCCCATACGAATACAGAATGGAGTCTGGAGTTCCCAGGAATTTAGCAATTTTTGACTCACAGTCAAGGTGGACATCTGCAAGGGTATATTGAAAAGGTAAGTTCCTCCTCTATATTTGTAATGAGGGTCATTGTCTGTGAATGATGGTACGGACCAATTGTTCCATAAAAGCCACGTGGACCACAAGACCCAACACCATATTTCTCCAGTGAACCAACGCAAGAATCCTGAAAGTCACCCACTTCGTTTAGATATTCCAGAAAAAAAAAATACAATTGTTGAAACACAGAAACAGTGTCAAGCAATAGACTTGTCTCTTACAATAATCTTCTCATTGCCAATTAGACCAAGGTAGTTTGCCGATGCAAAGTTGACAACTTCTTTACCATCAACGATTGTATGCGGCCCAGCAGCACTGTATAAAAGCAGAATAGAAGGGTTAATCTGATGTCAGAAGTTCAAATAGTATATGATGTCCAACAACAACAGACATCCTGCAATCATAACTACTTCACATCGTAAACATATTCCATACTTCATGCATCTATTTTGATAACAGAAAACCAGAAATGTCTCAAAGAAAATTTCTGTGAAGTAGATAACATGCACAGATAACTTAAACATATCACAGGGGGGGAGTTCAACAGAAAGAACATTCCATGTACAGGTGTGACTTCAGGTAGAGCACTGCTGTCATAAGGGATGCTCAATAGCTATTCCTCCAACGAAAATATAAAATGCAGTTACAGGAACTGCTGACTAAGAGAGCATATCTCATTGAAATGTCACATCAAGCCAATTTTACATGCATGGAGTATTAAATGTAGACGAAAAAATTAATCCATTACATGAATGGAATGTATGTGGCGAGACGAATCTAATGAGCCTATTTAATCCATGATTTGCAGCAGAAATGCTACAGTAACCATTCGTTAATTATTGATTAATTACCCTCTAATTACCCGCCATTAGATTCGTCTCGCGATTTCCTGGCTAGATCTTCCACGTTTACTACTCCTAAATGATACATTTCCTTTGATGTGACATTTCCATCAAAAGTTTTCCACCCATCTAAACACGCCCGCAGTCACAGAAACAATATTGTTGGCAACTACATGAAGGTACAAGCTCATATCGTGATGGCAGAAACCCTCCTAAGAAATAATATTAGTAAGCAATCATCCAGCAGCATACGCTAGGTGCTCTGATGATTCTACTACTGATATCAGAGAAGATAGAACACAACCTAAAAGGCCTGTAAGCATTTGGGTGGCAAGGGAGATTGATACTGTATGTGGTTCAGGTCAGGGCATCTCTTGCTGCTTATTCATGAGTGATGGTTTCATGTAGTATAATCACCATAAGAAATGTTTCGGATCAATGTTGGTCCCTCACATGGCACTATTAATTAAGTTAAGCGAAAACCAATGAGAACTGCACTAACACTCCTACAATTTCAACAGCAAATCCATCCGCCTAATCTACAGAATATGAAATAATATGTAGGACTACTCAAGTACTCATGCAACAACGACCTGAATTGACCCTAAAAATATTTGTGAATTTACTTTAAGAACAAAAGTCACTAGACTGAAAAGTTTCGAAGCCATTGGATCAACTACTGTTTTAACTAAGTAATCATGGATAGCAAGCAATCGCACCAACCTTTCCAACATTGGAGTGTCAATTGTTGCCCCCTCCTTGATCGGAGGGCATAGTGGCTCTGGCTCCCATTCATCACATAGCTCATCGATCTCCTGCAGAGACCAAAATGCTAACCTTCAGTTATATGCTTCATAAAGGCATGAAGCAATGACCAAGTACCACTAGTTGATCTAGTAGTTAGCAATGAGGAGGACACCTCACCTTCTCAGAGAGTGGCTTCTTTGGGGGTTTGTAGCTCTTCCTGGTGAGCTGAAACACTATGACTGCAATAAGAAGCCCTTCCACGACCAAGTGCCCTGACAAATCATATTGCCACCGAATGTCAGACACTATGACCAACCCAGCCAACTTATCAATCCTAGAGGAAAGAGGGATTACCATCAATATGAACCCCGAAGACGACGGCACGGGCAAGGGGAGCATTGAACGCAGCCGAGACCCGAGCCAGCACCGCCGCTGTGGCATTCACAACGGGCAATGCCATGTCCATGTCCCCAGGAGCACCTCGTATAAACTTCCAGCGCCCTGAATCTACCAACCAAACAGTGTCATTCAGTCAGATCAATCGCTGGATAGCCGAATCCAATGTCGAAACCCGCGGCGGGCTTAACATGGGGGGACGAACTCGTGGTTCAGCTGAACCCCTTTCGAATTCTCGGGAGATAAATCGCTGTTACTATCCCCTGCACGCAGTAGCAAGGGAATCCGCGACAAATTGGGCGGTTCGGAGAGACCGCCCCAGCAAGAGAGATTTGGATTCGATTGGCAGCAGCGGGAAGATCCGGCGGGAGGACACAGGCAATTCATCCAAGTGGAGCTAGGGCTTCCTTACCGAGAGAAAGGAGGAATCAACCCCCAAGTCGGGTCGGATCTCCGCCCCGCGCCGTCTGCAAGAGGACGGCGACTAGAATTCCTCCGAGGTGGCGCGCTCCGCTTCAGCGGGGTGAGGAGGGCCCGCTTTCGCCGGCGACGGGTCGGCGGCGAATGGACCCGGGAGGCAGGCGGGAGCAGGCGCCGGTGAGCTGGATTCGAGGCGGTGGTCAGTGCAGTCGTGATGCGTCCGTAATATAAACGGGGCGGGGGTGCAGAGGGAGGGAGACGGACGGGACGACGACGCGGAGGAGGAAGAGACGATGGGTTTGAGTGGGCTTTCGCCCGGGCGGCGGTCGCCTTTGGCTGGCGGGCGCTGGCTGCCTGGCTCGGCTCGGCTCGGCTTCCGCAGCGTGGGGCGTTGATCCGGGTGGCAAATGGTCAATCCTGGGCTCCTGGCTGGTGCTAACCTTGACCTCTGCTGCTGCTGCAAACTGCATCATCTGCTGGGCTTTTGGTTAACCACCTACTGTACGAGCTGCCTGTCTTCGTGGCTGATGATGGTCCCTCCAGACTCACTAGTACTTCAGTTCAGACTTCAACGTTTTTTCTTTTTCTTTTGAGGAATCAACTTCAGAGTTGGGAGCAGTCACAGGACAGAATGGCGTGTTGTGATGTTTTGACGTGGTTGCAATTCGTTGCCTAGCGTGCAGGAGACGGTGGGGGTGGACTGCTTCAACAAGAGGGGGCAGAGGAAAATGGCTAGAGTGATGGATTAGTCAGTGCGCGCTGCCTGCAGGTGACGTCAACTGAGTCGTCAAACCTTGATGGCGTTATAAAAACGCACCGCATACAAACGATGGCGATGGCTTTCTCATCAGGTGCTGCAATAGCATCGCTGCTGTTCAGTGCCAGTTTCAGCCTTCGAGGCTGCTCTGTTGGTGCTGGCAAGTCGAGAACATGGTAAATAGAAATAGTGACAAGGTCATGTTTACAGCCATTGACCTTTCTTTGTTTTTTTTTTTGAACGGATGATTATTTGAACTTCTACCTTTTCGTTTCTCTTCCTTTTTGGAGAGAATTTGACACGCCGCTCCTCTTTCTGTAGAACGCAAATGGAACGTGAGGGTCACTTGCAGGCCCAGCTTATAATGCGCGAATTTCACATGGATTTTATTACAAGTGGCCAAATTCTTGTATAAGTGGAGTGGGGGACCTTAGCTCAATTGATTGACTGTATAAAACGCAGTGAAGGTGATTAACTTGGCCGAATGGGATGGAAGATTCCATCGGCTGTGCTATTAGGTTGGGCTTCACTGATCCGTTTTCCAATTCCCTAAAGCCCTATTCCATGGCCCAATTAATTTGAAATCAGAACCTATCAAGAACCTATACCCTAATTAGTCTCAGTGTGCAGAGTCTCACTGCAGTGTTACCTAGACTGCCACGTCAGCTTTTAAGTGAATGAAACCGTCTACTCTCAGTGCAAAGTTTCGTTACGCGGTTTCATAGACAAAATACATCATTTAATTTATACAGTGTGTTCTGATCAAATGTACCACGATAACTCTATAGCTTTCATGTGTCAGATGAGCATAGAGGTCATGTACACTGGTATTGAGAGAATAGAGAATTGAATAAACATGTGTTCTGAAGATCGACTAGAAAACTTAAGATGGCCATCTTCGGATCAGGATTTCTTCAAATTTTTTATACAAAGTGCACAACTATAAGATGCAAAATGAAATCTTGAATACTTAGAGAGTTACCACGCCAAATCTTGATGGAAACAAACAAGGTTTAATATTTGTTTGGAGCCTCCTAAGATCAATGAATGCCGCTGCTTTTGAATCAATGAAGTCTGACGAAACTGCATAGAGGTCGTGTTCTTCCCCAATCTTCAGAGCTCGATTGTCTCGATTGGTTTACGGATCATGGTCCTTGTACCTCCTTCACAATCCAACTTGATTCTTTTTAATTTAGTTCAGAAATATATATTCTATCTTGATTTTTATTGAGCTCGATCTTTAAAATTATTTGGCTAAATTATTTGATCACTTACCACCCCTAGCTATAGTAGCTGAGATGAAAAAACTGCATTATGCCCTGTTCGTTTCGCTGGGCTGGACTAGAAAGTCCGAGAGAAGACTAATCTGCTGAGCCGGTTCAATAGTATTTTGTGAGAAGAATAATCCGCTAGGCTGCCAAGCGAACATGGCATGCCATGAGTATGCATAGTGTGTGCCACAATTTATTGGATGGAGATGTATAAGACATTTAATTATTTTGAATCTTAAATTTGAAAAGTATTTTCTCTCAAACCATTTTTATTCCATCAGAATAAATGCAACAAACCAATATGTGTATATTTAAATTGTTTTTCTTGTTTAAAAATCAGCATTAATATACTATTTCAGCATTTTAAATATATATGTTCCAACATTTTGAATATAGTGTTTCAATATTATCATGTAAAATGTCAAATGGTTTGTTCGAAATGTTGTTTTAGGTTTCACAAATTGTTGAATCAAGTTTAAGAAAAATGTTGAAGCATGTTTATATTAAAAAAATCATAACCCGTTAACCACTATTAGATATAAATACAGGAATAAAAAATGAAAAGGAAAACGAAAATTTTAGTACCACTTCCCTAATCAATCAAACAATCACTTCTAATTCGCAAATAAAAAATCAGATTTATTCGACGTCAAACAGCATATATAGCATATATGTCGATCAAATTTGTGAATGTTCCACACAAGTAAAAGAAAGTGTTCTGCTCAAGAAAAAACAATATGGTGCTGGTCGCATTTGTGAATCTATACTAAAAAGAGCGAAAGAATTTTGTTTCGTCAAATCCGACAAGTGGACCCATGGTCGTCAAATATTATGGACATGGTCATGTACGTAGCAGTCATGACTCTTTCTCATGCTATACGTCGGCAACTAGAACTCTTTCTCACGCTATACGTCGGTAGTTAGAACTCTTTCTCACGCTATATTCTTCAAAACACGTGCTTGCGGCATGTGCCTCTCTGCTAGTAACTCAAGAAGAGGAAAAAAAATGGCCTAACACACGAGGAAAAAAAAAGTTCCAGCTAGAATAAAATGCTCTGCAAGTTGATCTAGATGGTTCGATGTAGATTTTATGGTAAAACAATTTGATTGATAGATAATCAAAATATCAGTAATCTTACGGTGAGATAGACCAATTACCCCTTGTCAAGAAGCAAAAAGTGAGTGTTCCACAAAGTATTTTCCTTTCTGCGTGCCGGTTGCCCAGTTGGTCAAGCCCTCGGTATAGATGGAGATGGAGATGACCGGCCTTATGTTCCACAAAGTAACCGTGGTTTTTGTTCTTCTCCCTGCACGGCTGCACCCTCAACTGGTGGAGCAGATGGAGATGTAAAGTTTGCGTGTCCAGCATATATATCTGCGTAACGGTAGAATATGCGAGTAGCATCGCCTTTTCCTCTGTATTATTCCAGAACCTGTAGCTTTTGCATAAGATGCAAATCTCGTGTCCCCGGCAATGAAACTTGGCAATCTCTGCTTTTCATTCAAAGTCGGCGAAATGCTTTCCACTACGAGTGAAATTGATTCCGTGCAGAGATGTCATACAATCGGGAGAGAACAGTCATACAATTGCAAGTTAGTAGATTATTACTTATGAGCAACAAAGCGTTACAAGGAAAGATTTAAGGGGCAAGCTTTAGTTACATGCACTGCAATACCAAGCCCTCGCGGGTGGAGTGGCTAGCCAGAGGCTAGTCTTGCCCACCCGGGTTCGAGCGTGGCTTCCGACTAATAAAAGTTCTAGGGACGTCTGTCCCTGGTCACTTCTTTTTTCTTTTTTATAGAAGAGCATTTACACCAGGCCGAGCCGCTCCGATCCACGAAGAAGCTATAGCTAGCAGGTCATGCGTACGTCTCCTCGATCGCACTTGCACGAGGACGCACTTACTAAGCGTCTAAGCCACACAGACAGAACAGACTCTCCTTCAGGACCTGACAGGCACACTGGCATGCATCATGCTTACATACGCATACGAGATATATACATATAGCATATATTATATCTCACATGGCGAATGAACGATCCTGAAGTTTCCATCAATTCTGCTGCCGGTTGGCTCTGCCCCTGCTCAAACATACAACGCCATGCACAGGGTACACGGGGCATTCAGAAGTCAGAACCGAATCAGCATACATGCGCGCGTTGATGGGAGAGCGAGCGACAGAAAGTACGCACCTGTTATTCCCGTTGTTGGGGGCGTCGCCGGCGCGGCCGCGGGCCTCGATGTCGCCGATGTCCTCCTTGAGAAGGTCGAAGTGGCGCCTGGCGTCGTCGGCCGTCTTGCCGCCGCCCACCGCCGCCGCCACGCGCTCCCACAGCCCGGGGGTGTTGGGGTCGTAGCCGTAGGTGGCCAGCGCGCTCTCGAACCGCGCGTTCTCGCTCTTGCTCCAATCCGCCATGATCCCTTCCTCTTCTCTCAGCTTGCTGCTACACTTGTTTCAAGGTAAACCGGCCCCGGCCAACGTCTAAACTGCCGATGGATCGGATGATCTGTGTGTTGCTTCGAACCAAGCATTCGAGGGATGATGATATTTATAGAGGGACAAAGAATGGCTTCGTCACAACATGGCTCTAAATTAGAACCTTCGTACATGCTACGATGCTGCAAATCGCTCGTTCGGCATAATGGTTTTGTGGTGCTGCTAACAATATTCTAAGAGGCGAGTTGGTAAAGCTCAATGCAAATTGTAGCTAGGAGCCTAGGAGGGCTTGCTATGGCAGCAGATAGCCGACGAGCGACCTGATTGGCGGGAGTTTTATTCGACAGACGTAAGAAAGTATCGGGACTTTAGACGATGCATGTGGCATTATTTTAGCCTCAGCTTGGCTTTCTGTTAAATGGCTGCCAGATCAGAAGGATCGATGCCATTTCTCATGCTTTTTACCAGCCGGGCTAATATATAGCTAGCTTAGCGCTTAGCTTGCTACTTCTGCTGCAACTTCATTGCATTTTTTTTCTGTTCAGTGTTTGAAAAGAAACGTAAATCATGTTCATCTTTGAGCAGATGTTAGAGCAAGAGATAGGAGATACAGACCATACTCCATTTCTTTTACTAAGGCGTTCATTTATTTCAAGATTCAAATTTTATTAGTTCCGATCCCCTGGTTTTTTTACATGTCACATTTTGTTTGTCCTTAAGTTAAACTTATCCAACTTTGTATAAATTTAATTTATAAAACAATACAACAACATCAAAATACCTTTTTTCATTGCATCCACCATGAAATATATTTTTATACTGCATATATTGATAGTATGGACGTTATATTTCCTAAAAATTTGGTTAAAATTGATATGTAGATAGGGTAAGTCAATACATAGGACAAACCCAATATGCTATGTAAAAGAAGATCAGATGGACTAACTTTTAGGTTTTGCTACATGAAATTATTAGATTTAATTGTGATTGGTCCATTTTATTTCTAACTAAACCAGTAAATTCTAATGTCCAAAATTAACGCTAGTGGTTAATCCCGTATGAAAAAGATGAGAATCTTAAAATCTTACTTAACCAACTTAATAGAAGGTGTATGTTGAGTGTACTATTTGTGAATGGAAAATGAGTCTGGTATGCCGTGTATTCTCGCTTGCCGCAAGCAAAAAAACTGCACTCTGATTGACTATATCGAACAACCTTAACTAGAATGCCAACTAGTTAAAGTAACCACGCATCTGGGTTCAAAGGGTATACCTGATCTTTGACTTCACTATTAAAGATGCTTTTGTTTATGTCAGTATTGCTTTATGCGTACTACGTTTGTTAGCTAATAGAGCATGTGTAGTATAATTTGATGAAGACTTAAAAAAATTGGCAAAACTTTGTTAAAATTTGCAAATTAGGTAATTTTGATGGTAATCGAGAAAATCTGAAACCGAAATTGAAAACCACGATAATACCAGTAACGTATGAGCAAGCATATAAATTAATTCTCTGTCATCCTCGACAAGAACAGAGAAGATATCCCGAACATAGTCATTATACGCGGTGAAGAGTGTCTACGTAAAATCTTCAAGCGAACGGAGCTACTGTCCCTCAACGTCGTGCGGCGCCAGGTGAGAAGGTGGCTCCGTTGCTGCTCTGTCTTGTCTGTTGTCTCCCATGCATGATCGATCTTAAGGTCTTGGATCCTTTTGCTCTGCATTTATTCTCTAAAAGTTGAAACAAGTGCTCGCAACATGCGACTCTGTCATGGCGCTAGTTGATTTGAAGGCAACGAATACCAAGCTAGGTCTTCTGGTAAATTGAGATCGCGACCAAATGTAATGTAACACGCAGCTCTAACTAACGAAGATACTTTACGGGTCACAAAGTACATGTGAAGCGAGAAACAGGGCACGCGCGTCATCTTTCTTTCTTCTTCTTTTTTTTCTTTTTTTGGTGTGTCTGTCCACCATATTTTTGTCTAATAGTGGAATATGCGAGTGCGAGCATATTGCCTTTTTCCTTTGTATCTCAGAACCTGTAGGCATAAGATGCAAATCTGGTGCCCCCGGCAATGAAACTTGACAATCTGCTTTACGTTAAAAGCAGGCGAAATGCTTTCCACTACTAGTGAAATCAATCCCGTAGAGATATGTAAATGTAAATTTCTTGCAAGAACGATCGGCGGAGCAGTCATAAAATTGGAAGTTAGTAGATTTACTTATGAGCAACGAAGCGTTTACAGGGAAAGATTAAGGGGCAAGCTTTACATACACTGCAATATTTGTATCCGGCCGTGCGCACTACTAAGCCACACAGAACAGATTTGTCGTCATAACCCAACAGACACACTTGTGCACAATGGCATGTCTGTACACACACGACACACGGCATGCATATACATATATGTATGTTTGTATATCTGACATGACGAGCAAATGGAGCTGCAGCTTATGCGCCGTTGCGCACGTTCCCATCAATTCTGCTGCCGGTTGGCTCTGCCCCTGCACAGGGTGAGTCGGACATCGATCAGAAGTCAGAACCGAAGAGTAGCTAGGTGCGCGCGTGTGGATCGGATGGGAGGGAGTGTCCGCACCTGTTATTCCTGTTGCCGCCGTTGTGGTAGCCGCCGGACTCGATGTCGCCGATGTCCTCCTTGAGCAGGTCGAAGTGGCGCCTCGCGTCGTCGGCCGTCTTGCCACCGCCCACCGCCGCCGCCACGCGCTCCCACAGCCCAGGGGTGTTCGTGTCGTAGCCGTAGGTGGCCAGCGCGCGCTCGAACCGCGCGTTCTCGCTCTTGCTCCAATCCGCCATGATCCCTCCTCTTCTCAGCTCGCTAGCTCTCGCTGCTTCCTATATACGGAGTATCACTTGTTCAAGGTGACCAAACGTCTAGCTGCTAGCTAGATAGCCTGCTACTACCTTGATCTGTGTTGCTTCGAACCAAGCATTCGAGGGCTGACGGTATTTATAGAGGGACAAAGAAAGGCTTTGTGTCACAACATGGGACTAAACTAAAACCTCCTACATACGCTACGCTGCAACCTGCAGCAAATCGATCGTCGATCGGCATATAATGGTGGTGGTGATGCTAATATTCTAAGAGGCGAGTTGCTAAAGCTCAATGCAAGGGGGGCGTGGGAAAGTAGAACAAGTGCAAATTGGGGGGAGGGCTTGTGATGGCAGCAGATAGCCGATGAGCGACCTGATTGGCTGGAGTTTTATTCGACAGACGTAAGAAAGTATCGGGGCTTTAGATGATGTGGCATTATTTTAACCTCAGCTTGGCTTTCTGTTAAATGGGTGCCAGATCAGAGGGATCGATGCCATTTCTCATGCCTTGTCTGTCTAAGGCTAATATCTTAGCACTTAGCTTGCTAGCTTCTATGGGCTATGGCAACACCATGTTTATATTTCTGTTCAATGTTCGAAAGGAAAACGTCAATTCAGTTCACCTTTGAGCAGATGTTAAGAGTTGGAAATTTTCATGATAGAGGGATACAGATCATACTCCTCGAAAAAAAAAGAAACAAACCCTTCATTTCTTTTACTAAGGCACCCGTGTATTTCAAGATTCAAACTTCATAATCTCAAACCAGTGAGTAGCTTTATGCCTTTATTAGCTTTCAGGTCTCCCTGCAGGAAATAGACACCTTCAAACCCATCTGAAAGTACTTTCATAGATATTACTATTAGCATAATTTCATTATAAATTAGAAGTGTTTTCTTCAAGATCATATCAAGTCAAACCGCATCATATATTTTGAAATGAAGGGAGTATGAGTAATCATCTTCACAACAAACAGCAACAACAAAATTCAGCTATATCTTATACTAAATGTCTAGTATTTAGTGTTGTGGCTAGAGGGACGGGAGTGGTATAATATGCTATATCGCACAGTTTTCAGGGTTGTGTGTGTGTGTGTGTGTCTGCGCGCGCGTGATCAGCACAGTTTTCAGTTGTAAATTCAAGAGTGAAATTCGTTTTCTTGACCAGAGTAGTCAATAAACCTCGTATTGCAGAACTCGTATATGAGGATATTTGTTCATCCCAAGAAGTATCAAATGTTGTTCTAACTACATGACAAATTAGGGAAAATAAATGCTTTTGAAAAGTCTCCGTGATGCCAAACAGGGCCAGAATGTAGTCGGCAGTCAGCACCGCAATGAGCAATTAGCTTCCACTGGATGCAACGAATGAACCAGATAATCTAGAATTTTTTTTTCCTTTCCTCCTGTATATACTATTCAAAGAAAAAGTTCCCCAATAAGCTAGATTTGCACTCTGGATTTTCTTGCCTTATATTGAAAAGAGGATAGGCCAATCATCTAACAAATTTGGCATGCCATGACTATCAGTTTAGCATATATACAATGGCGCCATCAGAGGAAAAGGAATTGGGTCAAGTTGTGCACCTGACTTTATGCCCAACATTTGTATATGCACACTGCACCCGGCTTTAGGCTCTTGGCCTGGTCGGGGATCATGAACAAAAAGCAATTGATAAGGAATAATTGCATTTGTTATATGTACAGAGAGCAAGTGCACTAAAGCCAGGGGACTTAGATTCCTCCAACAATATTATGCGCACATTAACAACTTCCCAAGTGGGTTTATTATTACATAATTGGCGTTGCACTGCGATGGATAGAACTTCACCTGAGATAATCACGCACCAGATAGCATATTAGCATCAAAGAATAGTCTCGGTTTGCAATGTTTGGTGGCACTGAATTTCGACATATGGATCATAGTCAGTCTCCAGCAACGTGTATTCACACAATAACACAAGTAGTGTTTTGAAGACTTGTCAATATTGTTACCCTGTTCCGTCAAGACATGTCTTGGTCATTGCTATGGTGTCAAACACACCAATTTGATGTTTGTTTTCTTTTTTATTTCTCAACTGGCTTTATCCATGGGTAATGAGTTTCGATGTATTTGGCGTTTCCATTTAGAAATAGAAGCTTTTTCGTGCTTGATTGCGAGCATTGGAATGGCCTGAGTGGAATGAATATTAAGATATTTAGCTAATTGTTGATACCATATAGCAATATTGTGATATTGTCAAACTAGTTGTCACGGAAAAGGTAACTATAATTTTTTTGAAAATTTATTGAAATGCTGAAAGCATATATCGATGGTCAAAAGTTGAATACATATGTTGATTGCACATAACCAAAGCAGTACTATTTTGTTGTTATGGCGGTTACTAGCAAGGTAGCTATGTGCTTTGACTAATGAGACTATCAATTACGCGAGTGAAGCGCTGCATGTATTTCAAGTGCAAGCTGTGATTTTAGTAAAACATTCCCACCCGGAGAATACGTTTTTATAGGAGAATTTTGCTTTTGCCATGAGGTGGTCCGGCTTCTTGCTTTCATAAATATTTTTTTTATTTTGCTTTTGTCATCTTGTTCCATTAACGTGTTTGCTCATTTTTTGCCTCTTCAACTTACTGAAGGTAGCGGCAAAACTATAAAGGGAAGAAATTCAATGGGAAAATTCCCCCATCCCCCTTTGTACTATACTCGTTCAGTGAATCCTGACGTATCTTCTCTAGAGGTCAGAAGAATCAAGGAAAGAATCTACTCAGCAACTGGTTACTTATGTAAAAAAGAATTATAGCACTGGAAAAAGGTGGCCGGCATGCGCTGGAAGCTCCTAGATAGAGAATTTCACTGCAATCTACTGTCCTGTGTATTATACCATTTTGTGATTGCTCCACAACGATGAACTTTTCCTTGTAATTTTAATTGTGTGTGGGTACACACTGGAAGATTAGATGCTTCAACTTGTAAGATTTTGTCTATCGCATCACATATCGTTCACTAAATAAGAAGATGAGCACACTCAAGTATCTGAGAAGTTTAAAATTATCGGAGTCTCTAGCTTGCTCCCCATGTTGATATACTGCATCATTGCGTCACAACTGTATTAGATTATATCTACCATGGTTACTGTGGAGCAACAAGTATATATAGGCAATAGCATTGTTTCTATTGCATATCCAATTTCCTTAGAATCTTACGCAAAGTAAGTCTCTAGAAAGAATCAAATGCATTATTGTTTCAACTCTCAACAACACATATGGACATGCATGCTGAACACAAGGGCGCAAGCCGGCAGTTCTACTCCTACTTCCAAGCCTGCAACTGCTGAAAACCTATTTTTACATTTTCTGCTTTTTCCCTTTTTATCTTGATGACCAGATATGTTGTGCTTGAAAATCCCCAGATTGCAGTAAGTCATACTGTAGTACAAAGCATGACTTTGGTAATTATAATTTCACCCATCAGCACTTGGAGAGTCCCTATACCCTTACGCTTCAGACATGGAAGTGAAAGGGACAATATTATGCAAATTGAGATATATACACTGACTGATTGATCACAAATTGCACTTTGATAGTTTGGAACCATGAATTTTAGCTCCAAAGAGGCCTTCAGATCCCTTGGATAAGGCCATGTACTTGGACTGCAAAAAAAGTTGAGACCAGCAAAGCTGTTCCCACTAGTGCTCATCAACATTCTCCAACTCTGCAGCATACAATACCTCGGAAACAATATGATACTCTAGTCCCATCCATGGGTCAACTACGGAAGGTGGCGTGAGGTTACATTCGCCTCTTTTCATTAAGGGCTTTTCACGTTTTCTACGAGCAAAATACTCGCCATATATTCCTCTTCTGCGTAAGCAGATATGTCATGCAGGGATGCCTTCATCGAGGAGCCAGCAAAAGATTTGCACAGGATGCGTGCATACAGATCAACACAGAGTTAGTTATATTACCTGGAATGAAAACGACGAGCACGACATCCCCTTTTAATTCATCTAAAGTGCTCTGAATGTACTTAGCGTACCGTACTTGTACCCATATGCATATATCTTAAACTTGGTGAAGGTAGGCACAATGTTCTCCAACCAGTCGCCTGTTTAGTGAGCTCCACTTTTCCTGATCATGGCAATCCTTAGCTCCTGATGAGTCTCAATGTTTATTCACGACGAACTCGACGCTTCCTCCAATTTTGTTCTGTTAATATAATGGCTTGAATCATTGTTTACGTGATCGGCATAGGTGGAGGCAAGTCACAAGACTCACAACTTCTCTCAACACCATTTCACTTCACCATTAAGAGTTCTTCACCACCAGCACTCCTTCCGCTCCATCCCAATCCCCTTCTTTTCCCTTCATCAGCCTTTCTTCTCTTTATTCCTCTCGTCGTCCTCCCCCTATGATAGATTGGCGCCATTTATTAGAAATTAGAATAAGAGTAATTTCACAGAGCATCGCCCTTTAAAAAAGTATCAAAAAATCGCCTTAAGAATTTCACAGGACTATGCACCTTTTGATGTGCACGAATATATATGGTTTGGTGTTTTGTGGTAACTTGGCCTACTTGTGTAGCAACGGTAGTGCCATGTACTAGAACATTGATTCTTGAGGACCATTGATTTATGCAACCAAGAGCCAATGATACAAAGGCCATGCTTATTCTAGGAACAAATTGGAGTTCATCCATTGATTGGTGAAGGGCGAATACCTGGCATTCCGTGACCTTCAGCATTTCCCAAAAGCCAAGCCAAATTCACAGCCTACAAGCTGGCTTCATGGAAGGCTAAAACTATCTTGCACAATTGTGATCTCCGTGTCCTGTCCTCACCGAAAGGCCAAAGTGAGCCTATCCCAGCTAGGACAAGAACAAACATCCCGACTTGAAAAATGGATTGCATCACACGACGAGCGGACAGAACACCGATAGAGATAAAACGCCATTCTATCTGCTGCTCTGGTGCTGAGCTGATCGATCGTCGGTTGACGTGCGCCGCTGGTGCCACTTGTTCTACAAATCGGCCATTTTCGAACCAGAACACGGGTGCAGCTTCGGCAGACGGCAGGATTCAGGTTTAGGGAAGGAGAAGAGTTGGTGATAGAAGGGGAAGGGAGGAGGGGCTGACCAGATCGTCGCCGTAGTCCTCTGTCACAGCGACTGAGAACGGCGGTTCCCACCGAATTCTGCGGCAATCCCGAGAGGCTGGGGCGCCGGCGCCGGCGGAGCCGCGGAGGTGACCTTGGGTAGCGGCCCGCTTGCGCCCTCGCCTATCTCGCTGCCGCCTCCCACATGCGTCCTCCAAGGACGATGGTTCTCCACCCGGAGCAATGGCGCCGGAAGTCTCCGCCTGCGCTACTCCTGCCGCCGCCGGCTACCGGAAGGGATCGATGCTGCCGTGAAAAATGGCACCCAGTCGGAACACTTTTTACATAAAACCCCTTAATTCGGATCGCGTCGGATCGCGATTATTAATCCCGATCCGATTATTTACATATATCCCCCTGTTTTGGATCGCGATTATTAACCGCGATCCGATTATTTACATAAAACCCCCCAGATCGGACCTGGTGTTTTCCAAATTCATCCCTTTTGCGCCGGTCATCCTCAACGATCTTCCCCCATGGCCGTCACCCCCTTCACGTCCGGCGAAAGCCGCCGCCCTCGTCGCCGCTGATATGGAATTGCCGGATATCTGCGGCAGGTCTTGGGAGGTTCCGTTCGCATCCGCCTCTCCTCGTGCTTTTCTCGACCAAATCAAGCATCCATGTCCCGGTGGTGGCAAGGTGCCTTGGCGTGGACGCTCGGCGGAGCTTTTGGCTTGCCGCCTTGCCTGTTGGATGGATTCTATGAAGATTTGAATCGTGTTAAATGGCAAGCGACTAGCGTTCTTGGAGCATTGATTCTGGGGCATTGCCCAATGATTTAGTATGCAGTAAGTGCCAAATTGCCAATAACAATGCAGAAACCTTTGGTTATCTTACGGGGGAAAAAAAGATTGATTGATTGACGAATCTGGTAGGAAAAGGCATGGGCAATACCAGAGCTAAATTTAGCCCACTCGAGACAACCACTCGAGACGAATCTGGTAGGAAAAGGCATAGGCAACTACTAGCTTTCAAGAAAAGATTAGACAAGCGGGGGTCGTTTCCTCATCGCACGGTTTTGGGCCTTAGTGTTGCATCACCTGAAGGCCAACCCACGGCCTATCATAGGACAAGAACAGACATCAAACAACATCATCATATAAAGCGCAATCCTTTCAAACACCAAAACATGCTGAATTCTCATATAAACCATGGATGAGAAGTTACAAATTGACTGTCTACAGTATGACTATTGAAATAGCTTGACATTTTCTCACGTACATTCCATAGCTACAGGCACTGATAATTCCATGGACATCTCTAAAATTTCTTATTTTCTACACTCATGGGCAGTCCCTACAAATAATGTGCTATCTTACTGCGACCGCAGCACTTATTTGGCACAATCGGATGCTTCTAAATAAATGAGATAATGATGATACACCTTATACAGAATTTATTAACAGTAGTGTCAATTAATCTGAATGGATGATACAGCTGTTGACACCTCCCTTGTTCTTGGGTCAGCATCTTCTAGTGAAACACCGCGACGGTCTTCTCGAACAAGAAGTGGCAGAACGCCAGCTGAGCTCCATGCACTTGCCACAGCATTACTTGCATCACCCAAAGTCACCGAAAAAACTGCATCAAACCCACCAGCTCCGGGGACTCCAGCTAGTAGAACACCCTCCATATTCATAGTGGCATCTAGTAGTTGTGTTTGTGACTCCGGTTCAATCTACAAAATTAGGGCAAAAATGACAAACAAGGTTGAATAAGAGTATCTACACTAATAATGACAACCAGTAGTGATTCATGTTGCTGTAATTATGCTAATCATCATACCGAAGATACTTCTTAGAACATGATATACTTCAATACTTGCAGTTTCATGGAGGGGGAGTGGGGGACTTACTGGAACACCAGCTGCTATGCCCATCTCACGCATATGAAGCCTTATCTCGAGGGAAGCATCCCTTGCGGCCAGCAGTGATCTAACAATCGCTTCTTGATGTTGATTAGTAGCGACCTCTGTCCACTGGTGAGAACAAAAGAAGAATTTAGTTTTTTTTAAGCATTAAAGATTACCTTTTGTTTTTTCTTTTTCCCACATATTTCAGAATAAAGTGCTAATGGTGTTAAAAATGGGTGTCAAACCTCTAGAAAAAAAATCCTCTTTTTTGTTTGCGAGTGAATATGGTTTATCCTAACACTGCCATTTCCCTGTTAATCTATTACTCCAAATAAATGCAGGTTGTTTCAGAAATTTGATAGTGTAACATAATAAATGTAGATATAAGTATATAACAAAAAAAAAAGTAGTTACCTTCCCATATGCAAGACGACTACAGGACCGCACTACGGATTCATATTCCTCCTGGTGATCTTCAGAAAGTTTTTTTAAGATTCTCAGTTGGTTCTCCAGCGCTGAATTAGCAATTCCCAGCTTACTCCATGTATCTTTGGATTTTTCAGGGTCAGACTTCTGCCACCGTTTGACAGATCCAACCATTGATGGAGTTGATGTTCCTCCAGTTCCAGGTTCCCCAAGGAGCTAGCAAAAACATTCCAACACTATATTAGAATTCTAGAAGACATCATTATCCTTACGAATCAACAAACAAAAATAACACCAAATAAAATGGCAGAGAATCCTGTTGGTTCATCACAATGGCTCCCCCCCCCCCCCCCCCCCCCCCCCCCGTTTCTTACTGTGTCTTGTGAATAGAAAGGCAATTTTTGAATGGTATGCTTTGGACTTGTCTAAGAAATCAATTATGCAAGGGCAAGGCAACAATTTTTTTAAAACCTCCTGCAGTTGTGCAATGCATGCCACAAAAGTCATATGATAGAAATCATGTGAAGAAACAAAGATAAAACTTTTCAAGGAATTTTTTTTAAGGGAAAGCAAAGCCAGACTAAGGCGAAGCAGGAGGCATATCTGGTGATGGTGAGAATACAAACAAACAGATCAAATCTGCACGGCATCAATATAAGCATGATGTGCATGTGAGATGATATGACATGAAGTTATAATAGAAGTCTCATCCAATATGCTGTCACTATCAGCATACGGCATGGCCTCATGGCTATAGCCTATACACTTCATAGCATTGCACGTATCTAGTAAACAAACTGTAGATCCTATCACTGGTAGCAGACCAGTAGTTCAGGTGGCTGGTGAGTGGTGACAACCAGTAAAACGATTTGATTGCCATTTCACAAACCCAGACCATAAACCATGAGGCTTGGCCACTTACAAGGGTCATCAGAGGAGGCATTGAAAATTGTGTATTCTCATGATCCCACCTTCGTGTAACAATATCTGATACTACATCTGGCAAGCAAGTCCCACCTGTAGCCTGTAAACATTGCAGTGCATAAATTACCAGTTCATCAAATGTAGTGAGATTCTACTGACAAAGTTGATGAGCTACACGTTATCTCGCACTGAAGTTCCTTACCTGAGCTGAGGAGAGTATTTCTGGAGAAAACCTTACGTAGCGCTGACTCCCATACACAGCAGCACTAACATCAAAACCACTTCCAATTTTCCCTTGTGCTATACAATGCGCACTTTGGGCAATAGCATGAACCAAGTCAAGATCCCGTCCAGTTGCACTACCACTAGAAGATTGTCCAGGACATGAAAGGTCAACAGCACCAAGATAGTGAAGAAGAGCTGCAACGACTGATGTGGTCATGGCAGCTGATGACCCAAGTCCAGTTTTGGCTACTTCAGGTTTACATTTTTCTCCAGTCATTGACCCATTAGCAACTTCTGAGTTGAATGTAATTGAAGAGAATGGAGGCAATGAAAGCAATACCTCCGGTGAAAGAGGGAGACCACGTGCTTCAATCTGAAGAAACAATGGAAACCAACAAGCTTATTATTTCCAAACAATATAGTGCTTTCTGGGTGAGCTCTAGTAGTAAACATGAACTATCCTAAAAAAAATAGTAGTAAACATCAATTATGTTAAACAAGGAAATTTGATATGGTTTGTAGGATATATGTAGTATGTAAAAGAAAAGGCAAATTCAGACATCGCAGTTTACTAAACAATTCAAGAAGAGCAACTTCTGAATGTTTTACAAATTGCACCCAGAAGTCCAGTGCAGTTCATCAATTCGACATTTTACAGTTGGTCATTCCTTCAAATTTCATTGAATCTTAAGTTTTACAATGCATAAAGCATAAAGAAAAATAATAGTCTACACAAATTTTATTATGAGAAAAAGCAAGCAAGCATTACATGCACATCATAAGTCAGTTTTGCATCTGATTTCCTCCTTTATAGTAAGAAGGTCACTATGCCAATTTTGGTCATGATTAAGTAACACTATAGGCATGATCATCATGGAGACAGTACAGAACCAAGGCCAGCACAAAAGAGTTAACATTTTACATTTTATATTAGACTCTGGCATCCATCATATTGTTTTAGTGGAATGTGTAGAGATCAGAAAATTTAAGTTCAGGATTAAACTGTTCAAATTAGAAACATGGTTCTTATGGCGTCGCCTAGGCGTCTCCTATGGCGATTTGCTTTGGCCTAAGGCGACGCCTTAGCCCGCCTAGGCGTCGCCTTAGCCCGCCTAGGCGGCTGGAAGGTGGTGAGTCGCCTCGCCTCGCCTTACCGCCATAAGAACCATGATTAGAAAGCTAAAAGGAGCTACAAGGGTCATGTTACCAAATCTCTCTCTATTTTTTTAACAATTGCATTGGTTTTTGGGTGTAGTAGAGTTGTGTGAAAGGTAAGGCTATACAAATAAGAAGGTTTACCTGCTTTCTATAAGAATAGAAGTCATTGCAACCCAGAATTGTGATGCTCAGACCTGCAGGAACCAGTTGAAACATTTTACTAAAATGGAATGGAAATGTGCTCTAGCATACATCAAATATGTGGCCAGTGTAGTGTTTTAGAGGATAGTAAGAGAAGCTTCACAACCTTGCAACAGTAGCTTATCTAGCGCATCCTTTCTCTCCTTGTCAGTAATGGTAGCTTTAGCAGCTGCTACTGAGAACTGTATGGCCTGCTCCACAAAAGGGTTCGCAGATTCCCTGAAATGCAACACTAAAACTGTCAATGACACTACTCCAAAACTCGAGTTTCAGCAACAATTCAACAAAAGCAAGAGCACTTTGCCACGAGAGAATCGTTAAGAATGATGAAAAACTCGCCTCGCAGACGTCAATTGCAGCGTCGAATTCTTCAGGGACAGCTTGTATGTGGCCTCTCTGGAGAGCTGAGGGGAACTCACTTTGACATCCGTCCACGCCTAGCATCAGTATACAATGAACAGGGCACGCAGGGTGAGGAGCAAGGTCAACACGCGGTGGCTGCTGAAACCAGACGAATGGCACAAGGGGACTGCGGTGAATGGGAGGGGCGCAGTTGAAGAGGACTCACCCAGGCCCAGGAGTCGGCGGGGAGGCTGTCGATGAGGGGGCGGACGACGGCGTAGAAGCGGGCGGTGGTGCTGAGGACGAGGCCGGCGTTGGGGCGCTCCAGCACGAGGTACCCTCCCGCGATGAGCACCTTCCCGGGCGCCGACGCCACCCTGCGCCGACGCGGCACGCGCAGTGGTCAGATCGGAGACCAGAGATAGATGCGGAATCTAGCAGAGTAGGGGGGACAGCGGAGATGACGGGTGCTAAGAGAGAGTACTCACACTTCCATGGTCTTCGGTCGGGTTCTCGGCGGCCGGGACTCGATGCGGCTGGTCCCCTCTGCTGGAGCTTCGAGGGAGTGGAGTGGGCAGTGGAGGGAAGAAGACAGGCTGCGAACTGCGATCACGGCAGCGACGGCAGGGCGCGTGGGAAGCGTGCGGCGGGTGCGGAGGAACCGAGGGGAAGTCGGCGACGTGGCCCGTGGGGATGCCGCGCCGAGCAGCCGAGAGTGACAGCCCAGATGGGCCGTCCAACTGGACTAGGCCTCGCTCGTTTTTTTTTTCTTTTGATACTTTACTAGGCCTCGCTCGTTGAATCATGTGATCCACGCACCGCGCCGTGTGGGCTAACACGGATGAGGGAGGGTTGGGCCGTGCATGCTAGATTGGGCTGATCGAGCCTGGGGCTATCTGCCTATCTGCTTCTGCTTGCAGAAATTATCGATGTTGCAGAAATTATCGACTCTTCTTGTTTTGCAAAACTGTAGAAGGAAAAAAAATGTGATGCGCTTTTGTGAGTTGTGACTAGATTTTCATCTACTCTTTGACCAGGAATCCTCATCTGCAAGACATAGGCTGCCTGACACTGACGAGCCCTAATAGAGACAGATCCAAAACAACTGCCCTTCGTCCGGTTATGAATCTATGATGCAGTTAGTTAGAGGAATCTCCCAATCTCCCTGCACGCGAACCACCAGCAGCGGAGGCCCGCCCTGCTTGCCACCATCCGATTGGCCATCGCCCTTGTGCGGCGCCGCGCTCACTGCTCACACCACACCACGCCGTGCCATGCCACCATCTAATGAGCGGTCAGATCGATCGTTAGCTGCAAATCAAGCTCTCTGCCTACTGATGATCCATCCATTAAACAAAGCCAGGTCAATGGGGGCGTCGCGGGCAGGCTAGAGCGCTCGCTCCCTCCGGGCTCTGGCTCTTCCGACAGGGACACGTTGTGGTCCATGGCCTCTCGAGCCTGAAGGGGACCTGGCGATCGATCCATGGATCCATCCATCCATCGACTGAGCTGCATTATGAGCTGCAACCTCCAGCAGGAGAACAAGGCATCTGTTCTACCTGATGGATCCATCGATCAGCTGCTGCCTCTCTGAAGAGAAATATATGTATATATATACAAGTATACAAGTGGCATGCTTCCGGCCTCTCCTTGAGTAGTATTTGTTTGAGCCATCGATCACCTGATCCTCAGAGGGTGCCTCATATGATATGATGATTGGAGACGTTGTTGTCAATTTTTTTGGGGGGTTGGACAGTGGGGGCTGGTGGAGTAAAATAGGAGGGGGATGGCATGTGAGACAATGTGGCTTTGTTCCCTATTGAATTATCGCTCTAACGAATTAAATTATATTCATTCATCAGTGTGCTTTCTTAATTCTGAGTCAACAGTTTCTGAACTTTCTGATGATGTGGACACTGCGATTAAACTGCTGGGTTAACTGCCGATCCGCAGTTACTTAAAGACCTTTCAACCACAGTAGGTAAAAACTGTGAAAGACTTCAGTGCTGCTCAACTAAAAGAGCATTTGTTTAGTATCTGTGTTGATTCATTTACTAGAAGTTGAATGCCTTTTTCCTGAACAGCTTTGCAGTTGCAGGTCATGTAGTAGTATTGTTTCCAGCATGCAAAGATCCGAGCTATAGTAGAGATTAGCGCGCGAATGCATGCACAGTATGCACTACTGGTATGGGCATCCATAAGAAAGACGACCTCCAGACCGGGCCATGGCGCGCGCCGGAGCTAGGTTCATGAACCTAGCTCGACAATGATTGGTTCGTTGGGCCGAGAAAGAGACGATCGAACACAGTTGGCGCGGCCTCGCGGAGGCGACGAACGAATGATGGATGCCCGCAAGCTTTCGTCGTCTCATCAAAGTTTGCGAAAGCGTTAAAGGATCCCCCCATCCCCCCTTGAACTAACCCCACTTTTTTCAAATGCTCGCTTTTGTTGCTGCGAGACGAAGCAGATGAAAAGGAGCGCTCCTTGCTGTTGTTGTAAAGCGGGGAAATAATAAAGTGCGCTGCACAACTGTAAAATAAACTAGAGCCAGCTCTCTTCTCTAGTTCTCTGTGTGTGTGTGTTGTTAGAATGCGTGTCTTGCCTTGCCAGCCTGCACGTTGCCACTCGAGTCTACTGTCGTTTTTCTCCTTGAGGAAAGTCACATGAAGCCATCATGGGACCTGGGATCTGCGAGTGTGTGACTGACATGATGAGGAATGATACTATACGATCTCTTTTACTGTACTAGGTTTACTAGCAAATCCTAGGCGCATTGTTGATCGACCGGCGTCTGCTTGAGCCGCCCGTGAATGCCGGCTTTGCTATAACCAAATCGGCCGAATTACGCAAAGCATCGGCCTTCAATATAATTAACCAGAGGATTGTTCAATATATCCTGCTGCTTTTGTTCAGGCTTCGATTTCTTTTTCAGCATTCAAAATATATTTTTTTGAATAAATAACTTAGCATTCAAAACTTGCACGAGCGGTCGAAGCAACGTTGCTACTGCCTACTGCTACATACCCGGCCCGCCGGCCGGTCACGTGTCCACGCTGTCGTAGCGGAGCCGCGTATATACACAGCTACAGGCGCGCGGGGGAGCAGGCACACGCGGCGGGCGCCCTGCAGAGGCGCGCCGCGGTCGCCGGCCGGCGCCGCGCGGCGGGACAGGCGTGCATGGCCGCGAGCCCCGGTGTCTACGGCTCGACGCGGCATCGTAGCATGCACGCACATCTCGGCTCCTCATCAGCTCGCTCTCTAGCATGCATGCATGTATGTAGGGGGAGACTTGGGGCCGCAGATGCGGGCCCCCGTCGGTCGCCGCACACCCCGCACGCCTGACATCCGCGGGCCTAGGAAGAAAAGTTCTGAAAACAATTTATATCTCATGAATCGAGTATCCAAATCAAATTTCGATTGCACCATTATATTTCTTTCGACGAGATCTTCAAAACTAGACCACACTTGACTATATTTGGAAATAAAAAAATATGGAACATTTTTTATAAAAGAAGGGACAATTCATCTTATTTTAACTAGTAGAACATATAATCTAATCTTGTGGAACAAAAAATCGTATGAGAGGAACATAAATATTAACATGTGGAACAATTTATCTAGTTGTACATAATACTATCATATAAATATAAAAATAAGTAAGTTAAACTGGAACATCTAAACTTGTGGAAAAAATATCATATAGAAGAACATAAATCTCAATACGTAGAAGAATTCATCTGACTTTAACAACTAGAACAAATTATCTAGTCTTGTGGAACAAAAAAATCGTATAGGAGGAACATATATCTTAACATGTGAAACAAATCATCTAGTCGTGCATAATATTATATATACAAATAAGTTAAAATGGAACATGTAAACTTGTGAAACAAAAATATCATATAGAGGAACATAAAGCTCAATAGGTAGAACAAATCATCTAAACCCATTAAACATAAGTTAAAGTACAACAAAATATCATAGAGAATGAACAAACTATATAACTTAAGGAAAGAAGTATATACATATAGAACAAAATTGTAAACATATAAATATAGAGCTTCACAAACAAAAAATAAAAATAAAAGGAAAATAAAAAATAATGAGAAAGAAAAAAACTAGAAAAAAACACAGCAACCATGCATGTGGGTGGCAGGGGCATGCATGCTGTCCATGCGTGTGGGTGTGTGTGCTGCATGCGCATGCATGCACATCAGTGGTCAGCAGCAGCAAGTGGCTATGTAGGGGCTATGCATGTGCGTGGATACGACTGCTGGATGCGGTGAAGGTGCTAGCGCCGCATACGCGGCGCATAGCAAAACCGCATGTACGCGGCGAAGCATATACCGCATACGTGCGCTACACGACGTCCAGAGGTCGCAGGCGCGGTGCGCGTTGCCGGGGACGTACGCGTTCGTCGCGGTTCAGAGCCAGCGCCACGTACGCGCGGTGCAGTGCATGTGTAGGAGACACGCAATACGCAAGGATAGCAGAGCCTACTGTAGCAAGCGCAGCAGTGCTGCCCTTGTTGTTGGGCTGTAAACTGCTGCTAGAGTGACTGGGCTGCAGTGTTCAGTTATTTGTTCGTGTCTGCGGTGTTCGCAGGCTTGCATGCAGATAATCTACCACTCGGACACTGGACGAGTGCCACACGTTTTCACTGTACATACAGAGCGCTCTGCTGGAGTGCAGGCATGCCCATCGTTCGATGCCCTACGAGTACAGAAAATCTACTGACGATGGGCGTATTTAGTTCCCCTATTTTCATCAAAAGTTTTCCATTTTAAAGAATCATTTTTATCTTTGTGCACGTTTTTTTAGCAACAGTAACTCCCATCACTTTCTTCTCAACTAAACACACGCCTAATACCTCATATCTTGCTTGCAGTTGCAGTTGCAGATGAGTTGCAGTCTTGCAGACGCGACGGGCCGGGAGTAGCGGTGAACAGCACACGCGTACACTTCACCGACAAGCTAAAGGCTCCGGCGTGTGTACATTTGACTACGACGCTGGCTCGTGCGTTTAGGAGTCGATCAGATCGCGCGGCAGCTAGTGCTAGTGTATTGCCTAGAGCAAGCTGGCCGGCGACTAGAAGGTTTCTTGCTTTGTGCAGCCGCGCTGACTTGTGCGTGGAGACGGAAGGAACGATCAAGCCTGAATGACCGTGGGTGCTACAATCTCTCTGCACAGGGATCCGCAACGCCCAACACGGATTCGCCAACCCCAACATCCTGCACGCGTGGATGCGCCGATCGACACAAGCAAAGTCATCCATCCTCACATGTGTGAGTGTATGTGCGACCTCGTTCTTGCCTCCAACTAACCTCCTAGTCCTAGAAACCACCAACCAGTTTACTAGTGCTACTAGTCTACTCTCTAGTCTCTACTACTCTCTGATGCCGGGTAAACTGCTGCAGTAGCCAACAGGCCTGAGCCGCCCCTCTTGCATCATCCACATGTAACGCCATTTCTTTATTCACCGTTTCGGTTTTACCGGTATCAAGCACGCACGCACACGTGATGGTTGTACGGCGGAAATGGTTCTATACGGCCTTACTTCAAAGACCATGTTACAATAGACACAGGGCGGTTGATCTGGCGGCCTAGCTGATGTATCTGTAACCCCACACAGTGCTCAGCAGAAAACTGGGTGCAGGTTACTGCTTAAGCCGATGAGTACGTGAACACAGAGGAGGAGAAGCAGATCGCAATCAGCATAACAACATGCATAGTCAATTGGCTGGGGTAGCTGTTGCACGCGGTGTGCGTGACTACCTAGATCGCGCTGCGGGTAATTTTACGGTGAAAAACTGTCTGGTCGG
This sequence comes from Urochloa ruziziensis, assembly GCA_015476505.1. Lineage (NCBI taxonomy): Eukaryota > Viridiplantae > Streptophyta > Magnoliopsida > Poales > Poaceae > Urochloa > Urochloa ruziziensis. The sequence continues at coordinate 9,304,753 of CM027118.1, forward strand.
TTGCAACTTGCAACTGGCCGGTATATGCATGTGGCACAGTGAGCAGCTGGCTGCAGGCTGCAGCCTCTAGTTTATATATCGCCCAGGTAAGATCTCCCAACTGTCACCTCCAACGATCTCATTAGAAGAAGATCAATCTGAGTGTGGATTTGTGTGTGCTTATTATTACTGCAATCTGCAACAGGTGCAAGCTGCACTACCTTAATTAAAGGACAAATTGAGCAAATGCAATCCGTTTCAGATATTGCTCGTCTGAAATCCGGCGTTCCAGTCCAGCCAGCGTCGCCATTACGTTCCACATTGCCTGATTCTTGGCGCCACTCGTTTGATCCTTGGTGTTTTTCAGCTACGCAGCTAGGCAGACGCGGACAACGCGCGCAGCACCAGCAGCTGCTAGAGCCTAAGCGCTACGATTCCAAATAAAAGCACGCAGGTGGATCGAGCCAGCCGCAAAGCTCCTGCGGATTTGGCATCGAATGAACGGCCCGGCCGGGCAAAGCGAGCGAGCGCTTCAATCATTTGGGCGAAATCCCAGCATGTGGCTGCCGCCGGCCGGGCGCCGGACCCTGTACTTGCGCGAGTTTTCTTTCACCGCCTCGGATGCGGAAGCGGAATAAAAATCAGGAATCTTGCCGTGGAACGGAAACCCCAGCAGGGAAACGAATCAAACGATCGCCAACGAGCTGCGCGCGCGCGCGCGCGCACGAGACCGGGGTTTGTTGACACACGCTGAGATGCCGCCCTCAACATGCATGCGAGCCGCGGCGTGGGGAGGGGGATCACAGAATCTCAAGGGGTGGACGGCGCCGGCGGAGATGCCGTTGTTGTTGCCAGAGTCAGAGAGGCATCAACTAACCCATGCATGTCCGAGAGCGTGGACGGCTGGATTAATGCCCTGTTTAATTGCAACTTGGGAGGAATTTGTGTTCTTTTGTTGTTGGTACGGGAACGAACTAGACTGTTTCCTCTGAATTTTTCACGTTCCAAACTTTAACCTTAACCGGGAGGTAAACATGCACATGCCAGTCAGCTCGTATACTCGCTACTAGATTAATTAGAAGGCTTAATTGGATTGGTAGGTTCGATCAGTTCTGAAGGTGTGGCACAATTTGCGTTGGGAGTTGTTTATTTAGTCCTGGATTAAAGATTTAAAGCTAAGGCAGATGTAACAGCTCGCAAATAGGTTAGTGAGAGGGAGGAGAGGACGACAAGGGAACAAGTTCATCCATCAGCCAATTGAAAGGTGTCGTGTTTGGTAGACGGGCGGGCATCATTCAGCACTAGAATTACGACCGGGAATTGGGGCTTTTTTTTACCTACTTATTCCCTCAAGCCTGGCATTGGGCGCATTTAGCTCGTTCTTTCTTCTCTGAAAAAAAATACAGATTGTTCCTTGGCACCTAATTAAGTCACATGTACAGTGAACGACCGAGCGGACGAGCCACATACGTGCTGCCTAACCTAACTCTCGGTGCATCTGCATTATGCGTCCGTATATATTCCACGTACTGGAAGTCTGCGAAGTTGACTTCAGGCTCAGAGTCTCAGACCCAGAAAAGTTAGGAAGGGATACATGTCGAGCGCATTATCTATTCGAACAGAGTGTGGCACACGTACGCGGGCATTACCATTGCACAGACGACAAACCTGCCGGTTTACTGCATGCATGCTGAGAGTAGAGTGATATACGAGATGCTCGTGTATATATAAAGCTCCATGGAACAAATAATGCGTAGGCCGTATTTTGGAGCAGGTAGTAACAGTCATTGCTCAGTTTAACAAGCTTGCTATAGGTCGTGTTCTGCACCATGCAAACCTGGTGGAGTTAGTGCTGCCACCACTAGCGCTCTGGGAGTCTTCATCCTAAATTCCTAACACAGTTTTAGTAGCGGGGCATGTGAAATGCGACCTCCTTTTCTCACGAAACCCATGTATTCCAAGCGGCTCTAAATATGTCGAACACGGTCGGTTACTGGCAAAAAAAAAAAGAAGCAATTTTAGTACTTAAGTTATTTAGAAGAGTTTCATCCCTCAAATCGATTAGTCTCATAGAGAATCTATATAAGCTATATAGATGCACCAAGCTAAGAGTCATTAACTCTGTTTTTTTCAACATGCAAGCTATCTATGCCATATAGAAATCCACTATATCAGGACGATGTGTCAGCATCCACTAGACCAACTATTTATGCCTTCTATCGATTTTTTTACTAATAGCAGACATTCATGCAACTCATTAGTATTTGCGAATATGTACCACGCTACAAAATTCTCACAGTGGAAATACACAGAGGATCAATCCTTTAAAAGTCATTCTCTCACAACAAAATGAACATGCTTTCAAGTCGTCTTAGTATTGGTATACAATGTAGCAAAATGGCTCGTGAAAGCCACTTCCACTTGTAAAATGAACCAAAAACCTAGTGAAGAAATAAAATCGATTTCACATGTCCACGTGAACTGTTGAAAGCCGGAGACTTTGCAATCAGACCCTAATATTAAAGAGGTTTACTGATAGAGACTGACCCGAAATGCGGACATGCGATCTACTGAAATTTATTGAAGATCCACGCTACATGCTACATGTATTGGATAGCTAGGATCTCAATTCGGCGGTGCTCGGAATCTTCAACCCTTCCGGACGTCAACCCCACCCCACTCCTGGAAGCCTCGAAAGGCGGATCGAGCTAGCTAGCAGCTACAGCTAGGTGGGCGATCATGTCGACGCCGGCCGATGCCGCTCGTCTCCACGGGGCCCCCGGCCGCGGCCGGCCCCGTGCGATCACGAACTGAATACGCGAACATGTCTAGTCAATCATGCCGTGCGCGCGACCGATCTCGATCTGTCATCCCATCCGGAGCTAGCTCCATTATTCATTCCAACCCCTGTAGAAGAAGGGGGAAAAAAAGATAGCTACGCTGGTCAGATCACCGATCGATCGGCGTCGCGTCCCGTCACCACGTTCGCTTGTTCCGTTGTTCAGCAGCTAATAACGAACCAGTCAGGGCAGGATCTTATCTTCAAAGCTTTTGAGAAGACAGCTAGCTACTCTAGGGCAGTGCTCGACTGTGCATCGCATGACTTCTCGTCACCGGCCGTTGGACGGATCGGATGCAGCGTGCGGATCGGACGACGGTCGAGGTGAGGCGGTCTTGGAACAGTGGAGAAGGGTTCCGGCCTTGTAATTTGCTCGTGGCTGAACTGTGAACGAATCTGAGTGAGATGATCTAGAACGCTCCTGTGTGGTTCAACGGTCAAAATGTCTGATGTGCCGGTCCATCTCTTCAGCGAACCTGGTTCCCGTCGGCTCATCTGCAACAGAGAGAAAAAAAAAGAGAGAACGTGCTTTTGCCGACCCTGGTAACTCTCCGTTACGTGGATACCGCAAGTATCATGGATCAAACTTTTAGACTAGCATAGTTTGAAAATTGAAAATCACATCCTGAATAAGCATCTGCCGAGAAAAAGTAGTAGCAGCAGTTCACTGAACCAAGATTTTACGTTTGCACGCAGTGCAGTTAATTCGTCGGTAAAATAAAACACCGTGGCAATCTCGTCCGTCCTAAAGTTTGACCGAGCATCTCGCGTCCGAACTATCCCCGGTAGTAACTAGTAAGAGCGGTAAAACACCCGGACGGACACCGAGACCGCTTGGGACCCGACGACCCATGGCGGCACGGCCCACGCTGCTCGCTCCTCTCACTCCCGTCGTTCTCACCGTCACCGACGCCGGCCTTTATAAACCACCCCCGCGCTCACACAGACTCGACTCGCATCGCACCCATTCCCTCCTCCTCCACCCCGGCCGTCTCTCTCCCCATGCAGCACACGGAAGCGCCGCCGCCTCCAATGGACGCGGCCCACGACCCCGCGCCACCCTTCTCCCCGCTCTCCTCCTCCGACGCCGCCCTCTCCCCGCACTTCCCGCCGTCCGCCGCGGACGCCGCCGCCGCCGGCGCGCTGGACCTCTCCTTCACCTCCACCGCCTCCGCCTCCACTGCCTCCTCCTTCACCACCGCCACCACCTTCAGCGCGCGGAGCTCGCTCTCCCTCCCGTCCTTCTCCTCCTCCACCTCCCTCTCCCCGCGCCCGCACTCCTCCGCGTCCTCCCCGCACTGGGCTCACCTCGCCGCGGCGCGCGCCGCGCGACCCGACGGCGTGCTCCGCCTCGCGCACCTCCACCTCCTCCGCGAGCTCGGGCACGGCCACCTCGCCCGAGTCTTCCTCTGCCGCCTCAAGGGAACCCCGCCGTCCTCCCCGCTCTTCGCGCTCAAGGTCGTCGACCTCCGCGACGACGACCCGTCCCGCGTCTCCCACGTGCTCGCCGAGTCACGCGTCCTCTCCTCGCTCGATCACCCGTTCCTGCCCACCCTCTACGCGCGCCTCGACGCCGGCCGGTACGCCTGCTTCCTCATGGACTACTGCTCGGGAGGGGACCTCCACGCCGTGCTCCGCCGCCGTCCGGGGGGACGCCTGCCCGTCGCCGCCGCGAGGTTCTACGCCGCCGAGGTGCTCCTCGCGCTCGAGTACCTCCACGCGCTCGGCTTCGTGTACCGCGACCTGAAGCCGGAGAACGTCCTGCTCCGTGGCGACGGACACGTCGTGCTCTCCGACTTCGACCTCGCGCTCCCGGCCTCCGTCGAGCCCGCCGTCCGCCGCCGCCAGGTGCGGAACAGCAAGCAGAGCCGCCGCCGGAGGAGGAGCATCCTCCTCCTGCCGTCGTGCTTCTCCGGCGCTGCCGCCGAGGAGGAGGATGTCGAGACCGTCGACGCCAAGGAGCGGCTCGAGTTCGTGGCGGAGCCGACGTCGGCGAGTTCCAAGGACTGCGTGGGCACGCACGAGTACCTGGCGCCGGAGCTCGTGAGCGGGAGCGGCCACGGAAACGGCGTCGACTGGTGGGCGTTCGGCGTGTTCCTCTACGAGCTCGTCTACGGCCGCACGCCATTCAAGGGCCACACCAAGGAGGTGACGCTCAAGAACATCCTCTCCAAGCAGGTCACCTACCCGCATCTGGACGGCGGCGAGGCTGACGCGGCGGCCCGGCTGCAGCTGCGAGACCTCGTGGGGCGGCTGCTCGAGCGGGACCCGCGCCGGCGCATGGGGGCGTCGCGCGGCGCCGCCGAGATCAAGCGCCACCCGTTCTTCGCCGGCGTGGACTGGGCGCTCATACGGTGCGTGGCGCCGCCCGTGGTGCCGGACAAGGAGGCCGCCGCCTCCGCCTGCGTCAACCCCCGCTGGCGGGGACAGGAAGGCGGCCGAAGCTCGGGAGCTGGAGCAGCATGGGAAGCAACTGCAGCGTCAGCAAGAAGCGGAAGAGCAGCAGCTTCAACGGGAGGAGGTCGACGTCGGCATGCGAGGAGAGGCAGGGGGTGTTCCGCAAGCTCATGACTTGGAGCCAGGAGAACCGGCCCAGCAAGGCCAAGACGACGACCATGATGAGCAAAGTAAAATGATTTAATTTTGGGGGCTCACTGGGTTGGTTTAGCGTCGTTTTGTTTAGGTTATTACTTTTGTTATTACTCTTAGTCCATCATGTATAGAATGGTGTGTGGATCATGGGTTTGATCGATCGAGATGTACAAAGAGCGAGGCGATGCATGTCACTGAGTTGATCAGCTGACAAGGTTTGGTCCATGTTCAGAGATATGGAGAAACTTCATCCCTTGTTTAGCACTAAAAAAGTTTTAGCTTTTCTTTATCCAATCCTATTCGTGCTGATGTGGGAACTGGATACTAAAGTGAGATTTGAGTTCCGGGGATTGACTGATTGACTCGCCGTTACATTCGACGAGAAATTTGTATCTGAAAGTTACTAGACCTGTTGCATCAAGTAGTTCCTCTTCAACCCTGTGTAATGCAGTAGTATAAAAAGAAACTGTGCAATGATGCATCTTATGTACTGAACTCTTCAACCTGGCCGTGTTTAGATGTTTTGTGAAAAGTTTTTGAGAGTAATAAATGCACCTTTGACCAATAATTAGGGGTATTAATTAAAGGCAGTTTACAAAACTATCTCACGACCCTAGGTAAATTCTCGAGACGAATCTACTGAGGTCTTCGACCACACGATCAGAGGATGATTACTGTAGAGTTACTGTACCAAATCATAGATTAATTATGCTCATTAGATTCGTCGCGCAAAGGTGCACCCATCTGTGAAAAGGTTTTACAAATAAACTTCATTTAGTGCTTCATGCATACAAGATTCTTTGCATTTAATGCCTCCAAAATTTCTTTCGAAGGCATCTAAACGCGGCCAATGTTTTTGAACAGATGGGAATTTTACTGTAAACATCATTTCACTCAGATCTGTGCAGTAATTTCAGTATTCGGAGCTAGCTGTAGCAGATTGCTCCAGTCCTAGCTCGCTAGCCTATCATCATCCAGCGATCCAGTCTGTGCTCGTGACCGCCGCTTCCAGAAGGAAATGAAAGCGCGGGGGGGGGGGGGGGGGGGGGGGGGGGAAGACGGATCGGTGTAGACGACGGCCCACTAGCACAGAGCACCAGAACGCTACAAATTCAATTCGGAGCGCACTGTCACACACACTTCAATTCCCTCGATCCGAGCCGTTGGCACCTCCTGCGAGGCCGGCTGCGACGCGATGCGTGCATCTATCTGGCTGCCTCGCCCAATCATTGGGGCCGCGGCAAGAGCTCGTGCATGAAGCCATGAACGCAGTGGGCGCGGGGGGTCATCCGGGCCTGTGCATCCATAACATCCGAACATGCCCAGCCGATCCAGAGAAAAGCCACGCACGGTGGCGCCATTTTTTCTTTCTTCTGAAGCTCACGCGATCGGTTCCTGGCGCCGCGACGCGATCTGCTGGCAGAGAGCGCTGTAGCTGTAGCAAAGGCCGGGGGACGAAGCTGTGTGGGTACTGTATCCGCGTACGCGTCCCGCGCTGGAGGCGCACACGTCGCCGAATCCCGGCGGCATCGGCACAGCGCACACAGCACAGTGCTTGATTTTGGCGTGCTTCCCCTGCAAAAGAAAGAGCCAGAGATCGATCGGCGCGGAGGTTCGCGAGACGCGGATTGCGACGGCGCGATGCGAATAAACTCGCGGAAAGTTGGCCTGCCGGGCGGGCGGGGAATGAGAGGACGCCAGCCGAACGCAAGCCAAGAAAAGGTCGAAAAGAGAGGGGAATTCCGCTGCCGCCTTTGCGCACTTTCGCCCACTTTTATTTTATGCGACGGAACGAACGCATGCAACGCGACGCCCTGTATCTATCCACCGTCTGCCTTTGTCTTTGGCTCGCGGGCACTTTTCGGTCGCCAGCAGAGCTGAGCAGTGAGGCACGCGCGGCCTCAAATTCGTGCGTGCATGCGAGTCAGTGACCGGATGTGTTGCTCACTCCAGCGTTTGACGATGGTATGATCGATGCGACGAGGGAATCTGAGGCTCGAGAGGGTGCGGCCAAACCCAACAATCGTTGCGAAATGATGCATGCGCACCATGTACCGGTATGGCTACTGTGTAATTGGGCACGGTTTTTTTTTTCCAAACTTTATTTGGCACGATTTGGGGGCAGTGCTGCTGGATCGTCTCTCTCCGAATTTACAATTACCAGGTGTCAGATGACAGTTGAACACGTTCAACGAACATCGGCTGCCGCCGGGAGCATAAACGAGCTAGGGGAAGTCCGAATCTGAACGTACTTATGCGCGTAGTACTTGAAAAACTTAATCGTCCTCGCAGTAACAGATCACTCGTCACGAGTACAGTTCGGATATTATTTATACTCATCAATCTCTTAAGATACGAGTACCGCAGGTCCAGATTGAGTCTGTCGAAATCCCGGTGCATGCACACACACACCAAACCATGGAGCCGGGTGAATGAATTCCCCCATGGCTGCAGCTGCAGTCACGAGCTGCATGCGAGCAGTGCCCCACGACGCAATAATCGAGTGGGGGCAGATTCAACCGCCGGCTCGCTCGGCTAGCAGCAGCTTCGGACAGTGGATCCATCGGCACGAGACACGGCCGGCGACGCGTCACATGCTCCCTCGTCGCGAGAGCGCGCGCGCTGCTGCTCTAATCATATGGCGCTAGCTCCTCGTTGGCTGAAAACAGTTTGCATTTCTTTTTCCTGCAGGACTGCAGCATCGAGCAATACAATATAAAATCGTCTCAATTCTTTCCTCTCGTAAATTAGTCTTGGAATCTCAATCTCGGTTAATGCTCCTATTCCGTTATTCGTTTCTCTCGCTGTGCATCCAGTAGATGCTTCGTCTGATCGTCTCTGCTGCAGCTGCAGGGCGCGCGCGTGATCCATGAGCAAACGTACGTACTGGCTGTGGCGAGGAGATGCGTGTGAACGTGACGATAGATGCCGGCGATCCGGAGGACGGCCAGGGCCGTCCAAGCTAGCAGATCTCAGTAGCACGCCGGCGCCGGGCACGCGCGCCCCGGGCTGGTTCTTCCATGATCAGGAGGGCTGGACGGACAAAGATGAAATTAAAGGGGAGAAGCGCCGCGCCGGGACACCGCGCTTTATTCCGGTAGAACCAAAAGGGCACCGCGCGTGACGTGCACTCCGTTTAACAACACAGAAACGGCACGAAATGGACCTCCTCCCTTTACCCCTCTTGTAGCTGCTGCTGAATTCCCCTTCGTTCCCAGGCCCCCTTTTCTTCATGAACCCCCGAATGTCGTCTTTGCCAGCAGCACATTCCCTTCTCCTTTTTGGCCCCAACGCAGGGCTTTATACCGTCATCTCGATCCTGATGCTTCGGTACGTCCTTGACAGATAACCTAAACTTCTCAGCTGTCCTGTCACGCGAAACAATTTTACAACTGTCAATAGGCTAATGTTGGCTTAGCATTGAAACCATTAAGAGAACGCCCAATGTAACTTGTGTGTGGGATTAATAACTGGAAGGACGCTACATGTATACATATGGAGAAAATGGGTCTTTGGGTTCTCTGGCACGGTTTGCCACATGAACTTACATGCTCTAGCTGTATTTTTTTTTTCCATTCTGACAAAGAATACTGCTGGTTTCTGCAGAGCTGATCACGAGAATTTCAGAGAGCCCGGCCGTCCACAGCAGCTGATCAGAGAAGAGAAGACTAAATTAAGCAACTGGCTAACGAATTCTGTACCGTTAAGCACGAGGGAGCACCACGATCCACTAATAATTCAGAGAGCATTATGATACCGCAGATGATCACAGCTATTTTATCTCCCACTCTGGGATGTGCTGCTACCCGCAAGCAAAATGCCGCTGCCAATAATCTGCCATTAGGCGTGCCATGAGGGAGGTCGGGGAGGCACGGCGATCCGAGACGAGATTCCCCTAATTTGACATTCATCTAATCATTTCTCATGGGATAGCGCCCAACTTGCTATAAACATATCGGGCTTTGTCTTTGCGCAGAACAGCAGGAGGACGTGCTAGCTGCGTGGGTGAGGGTTAGTTGGATGTTCTGGTCCGTTGCGACTTGTTTATTCCGACAGTTAGACTTGGATCGGCTAGGAGCATGCACGCGCTTAGCTTGTCCTTGGATGTTCCCTGCTTGCTGCTTCAGTTCTCTTGGTGAACGATCGATCCTACATGTTGCTGCAAAAAGGGTGCAGAGATGATGTAAATTTCGGCCACCTCAAGGGATTTTAGTACGAGCACTTGTAAATCATTGCATAGAAACTGATTAAAAGGTAGCAGTTTTCGGCAACTGATGACTCTAGATGGCGCTACTTCTTTTCTGTTGCTTGTTTCCTTCTGCCATTAACAACCTGATTGGGGTCATTTCGCAAAAACAAAGAAGGGAACAATTTGAAAAGGTTGGGATCAATTGGCAGCTACTAACCGACCACCAGGATTATCAGCTTGCCCTCAGGTCTCAACTGTCCAGCAAGTGCGTCGTTGATCGAGCTAGGAAACATGATTAGCTCGCAACCGTATGAATTATGCGGGGGCGCCAGGTGTTATTGAAGTTGACATCCGTCCGTCATTCTCAACGCCATGCATGCCGAGTGCCGAGCCAGGACTCTATAACAAACGATTCTCTCTTCAGATGGCAAGAGTCAAGACTAATTTTGTGAGCACAGGAAAGAAGAAAAAAAGGAAATGCGTTGTGGTGGATACGGTGCTAGCTTAGCTGCGAAATCGGCCCAGTCAGATAGGAGCGATTGAACGGGCCGGCGGCCATTTGCTCTGAATACTAAAAGTTCATTTCCATCTATTACCATCTGAACAGAGATCGAAAGATAGGGTCGAAGGAAGAACTGGATGCGGGGAACAACTGAACAAGCGAATCCCATCAGAGCAGTCACTGGGGCAGCACAATCTTGAGCCACTGAAATCAGGTTTCTCCCTATATGCAATCCCTTTAGATTGAGCTTACGTTTACGAATGAGTATGAAATAGCATCCGTTCCAGGCTTCCAGCAGACAAACCAACGTGCAGATTGAAACAAATGCAACAGCGACAAGAACCGGTTGTAAACAGTCACCCGCACTAAGATGAGAGGATACGAAAACATTTCTAGAGTCGTACCCCCTGGCAAAAAAGCAGGCTACCATGGATAAAATTTCTGACCTTCGATTCGCTTGACATGTATGCACAATATCGATATCTTAGCAAGGCATACATATACATACATGATGCTAACTTAGTAACTTGACATGTCAATACTGCGCAACAGCTAGAACAGCAATGCAAACATGCATTGTTTACACATGCACAAGCTAGTATGAAACTAGATCGATCCCAAAAAAAGAAGAAAAGAATGGAAACTTGACATAGAAAGTTTACATACAATGTGATTGTTCTTTGAATTCAGTTATAGAGATGTATCTTCTTTCCACTTTCTGCTTAAGCTGCGGGCATAATAGGAGCAGGAACTGCACATATTCCATAGGAAGAACAAAAATCACAGGGGGGAAGAAACCAAACATACAAATCTAGCTATTGCAATTAGCATAAAAGCAGTTAACTTAATGTATCATTTTTCTCACTAATACAATAACCAAAGAACAAATGGTATCTTGAGAATCTTAGATGCTGGCTTAAGAATATTAAATTTGCAATATGGTAAGTGAATGTATGAAACGAAAATTTAATAGAACAACGGAGCTTTTGAATTATGCCCACAAAACATATTATCATGCCCATGGTTTTTTGAACTCTGAAGATGAGTATGTGGCATGTAAAAAAAGAAGTGAACTCGTCTGTAGTGCATAAATAATGCTTCTGTTGTTTGTTTGAAAGTTTGGTCATAATCTTACTTTGCAGGGATTAAAGGACAGTTTGACAGGCATTCTCTGCTTCACAACGAGGAAAGGGGGCCAAAGAAGGCAGAAGGCAAGGAATGTTTAGATCCACAGAAAGTTCACACTTTCAGCAACTCGAGCAATGTCAGGATGGCCAATAGGTGTCACTGAGTTGTATAGCTGTCAAACGATAAGGTCCAGCAGTCAGTGAGTGAAGAGTAGGCATTATTAATTGGAAGAGATGAAAAACAGAAACATTATTAATTGGAAGCAAATCCACCAAAGATGAAAGTGGGCATAAGAAGGTTAATAATAGAAACTGAAATAAATCTGATGGCTAATGCATCTGGCTGGGTTCTACCAAGCGGCACAAGTACTAGTGAACTACAAATGTCATAATTAGTATTATATGATAATATATACAAACAAGAACACCAGTTACTTTTAAAAGATATGGCAGATGACTTGCAATATTTTACACCAATCAGTATACAAAATAGTTGTAGAGGCTGTATCAGAGCCACAACTCCAACCAAGCTACTGATAATACTCACAGATCACTGCTAACCGTCCCAACAACACAAGCCAAGGTGGCCATTGGATGCCACTATGCCAGTATGTGTGATGAAATTGATATGGAGAGGGCCCAAGAGATGCTCTGTGCGAAGCGTAAGCAGTATATATCATGGGCTAACAGAAAGCCAACAATGAAGTTCCAAATTAATATTGCAAGATGATATAACATGCAAGCACACAGGACCGCAAATAATTTCTATTCCCTCTTGTCCCAAAAGGAGCGCCATTATAGCTTTGTCCCAAGTCAAATCATTTCAAGTTTGAGCAAGTCTAAACGAAAAGTACCAATATTTATGATATCAAATAAGTATCATTAGATTCATCATGGAATAAATTTTCATAGTGTACCTATTTGGTGTCATAAAATGTTGATATTCCTCTATATGAACTTGGCTAAGTTTGACTTAGGACAAATCTAGAATGATACATTTTGGGACGGAGGGGGTATTTGATAGCTATGGCAGCACACCTATGCCAAGCCTCTCTCATCCGACCGAGAAAACTGAAAAGGTAAGGAAGAGTTGTAGCTATGGTGCTATCCGTGGGATTACATGATAATGTTCCTGTACACTTTGTTCATACCTACGCATATCATCTAAAGGTCTGAGGGGGCAATGCAGGGTTTATCAATAAACTTAATCCTCTCCAGTTCTCCTTACAAACAGCTCGCCTGACCATTCAGGATGCAGGCACAGTCCACATATTCTACACTTATCTATTATCTGCCTCCCTACATAGTATGAAAAACAATAGCTCTTGCATGCAAGGATCCACATTAAAAAAACAAAATCCAGTTCACACAATGATGCACACTAAATTTGACAAGTTCTAGACATAATAACCAAAATCCCAGGGCATGAGCATAATTAAAAAGATCCAGATGCATACATGATGTTTTTCATTACAGTTTGCATGCAGGTGGCAGCTAAATTTATCAAAGTTTGAAAACCTTCACATAACAAGAAGAAATGTCCCTCTTGAGCATAAGTGAAATTACGAAAAACAAGATGACCAAAGATACAGCTAATTCATTCAGAATCTGAGATCAATTCCAGAAGATCATCGATGGAAATGAGAAACTGAGAAACAAATAGCACTAGTCCACACAGAAGCCACTAGAACATAATACTGACAGCTTAGTTCATTGTTCACTGAGAAAGAACAAACTTTGACATTCAGAGATATTCCACCAATTCAGAAGCCCACAGTAGTACAAGTATGGGTGGTAATGGGCCATGACCCTTATGCCCTCTTCACGATCCAACTCGGCCCTAATCATTTGTAGGCCAAATTTGTATACAATTTTGATCCGATCCGTTTAGGGCCCGATCCTTAAATTTGCTAGTATAAAAAGTTGGGCCCATTACCACCCCTAAGTACAAGAGGTTACCCCCCAAATCATCGATTAGCACCGAGGACTGAAAATTAAGTAGCAAACTTACATATACAAGTAAATGCATACAAAACTGACAGTTCCTTCAAGATTTTACACCAACACAACTACTGTTTGTGATAAAAGAAGATACAGACATTACCTAACACAGTGGAATAGCTCCTGGTAAGCAAATATCTGCTCAAAAATAAATTAATCAGTAGCCAAGCAGCTCCGGGTCTCCAGTATATTCTGCCATCTGGTCATATCTAACACGTACTATATCTTTCGTATCTGCATCCTCCACCAATCCAATCTCCTCCTCAGAATTCTTCTCCAACAGGCGACCATACATACCCTTGTGCTTCCCATAGAGCACAAGCACTCGGCCATTTGTCCGAGGAAGTACTGTTTCAAGCATATCCTGCTCCACCCCTTGCACCAATTCCGACCCATCATCCATCATAACATCACATGTTGTTGGCCCAACTACATCGACAACCTTACCCTTCATCAAGTACAGCCGTTTGCTCAACTTCTCGCTAACAACACGAACCCTGATATGGCTCTGTAACCACCGGACCTTGCTACGTGTATCACTGCCATTACTTGTGCCTTCTCGGATATCCCTGCCATTCCTCTCCTTTCCACGGGCCTCTTTCTCAGGCCTTTGCTCAACGGATCTCTTCTTCCGGGAACTAGAATCCCGCTCCTCAATCTTATCTCTACTGTCCCTATCTCTCTTCTTCGCCATCCCATTCTCCGACGCCTTCTTCTCGCCAACAATCCAGTCACCAGAGCGAGTCTTCCGAGGGTCAGCCTCAGAGGGATTGTAGCCTAATCCCTGTGTGCCAGCACGGCGGTCATACTCAACAACCTTGGCATCACCCGTCTTGTTGTTCCTACCAATACCCTTACCCTCTGCCCAGCCGTACCCAGCCAGGAGCGCAGCGCCAAATCCCTCCACAGGCATCTCGTTGAACTCGTCAATGCCACGGTGATCTGGAAGGCTGGCCATGTCCTCCTTGTACCGCCGCAGCATGAGGTCGCCAGTCGCGGCAGCATCAGGGGCGGCCGGAGGCGGCGGCGCCTCCTTCTCTGATTCCTTGGCGGCGGCGGCCTCGGTGGCGCCGTTGCGGAGGGTGAGGCCGTAGGGGATATTGGACGACGGGTCGTTGGGGGCGTTGGAGGTGTCGAGGACGAACGAGGGCCCGCCGCCGCCGGATTCCGCGGCGAGGGCGGCCTCCTCCTCGGGGGTGGGGAGCGAGGACGGCTTGCGGGGGCGGTGGGTGAGGAAGTTGCCGGAGTTGGGGAGCGGCGCGATGACGGCGCGCGGCGCGCCGGAGGAGGCTAGGGTTTGGGATGGGTCGAACTCTGTTACGAACTGCTGGGCCGGCGCGGACGCGGAGTGGGGGGCAGCGTCATCGTCGTCCGCGGCGGCCGCGGGGCGCGAGGGAGGCTTGGGCGGCCGCTGTTTCGAGGCGAAGGAGAACGAGAGCTTCTTCTCCTTCTCCATCGCGACGGCGGCGCAGCGGCGGCGGCTGAAGCGAGCGATCCGGGGGGTGCGTGCCTTTTTTTGGTGGAAGCGCGTGGTTTGTGTGGGCCGTGGGTGTTTGGCGAGGGCGGTGACGGACGACGATGGCAATATAGTCGTGGACTCGTGTCCAGTGACCGAGTCGGAGGCGGTGTGCCGTGTCAGAGTCGAGGATATGGGCCGGCCCATCTGGGGAGCTAACTAGTCGGGCCCAGGTTCCGGTTTGCCTACACAAAAGCCTCGGCCTCTTCTCACGCGTCACACACACGCAGCGCATCTTCTTCTCCTCTTCCCCGCCGCGTCGCCGCCGAGCAGCACCCGCCGAATCGACGATGGAGGGCTGGGACAAGGGGACGAAGAGCACGGTGGGGGCGATCCCGCTGCTGACGACGCGCGCGGGGCCGCGGGACGGCGAGGCGTGGAGGCAGCGGCTGAAGGAGGAGTACCGCGCGCTGATCGCCTACACGTCGGTGAACAAGGCCAAGGACAACGACTGGTTCCGCATCGCCGCCGCCAACCCGGAGGGCACCCGCTGGGAGGGAACCTGCTGGTACGTCCACAACCTCCGCCGCTACGAGTTCCCGCTCCAGTTCGACATCCCCGTCGCCTACCCCCAGGTCGCCCCCGAGATCGAGCTCCCCACCCTCGACGGCAAGACCCACAAGGTGAGCTGATTCTCCAGCTGATTACTGCGGTACCGCCTGTATGCTAGCTTAATTTATTGGATTTGACAATGATTCCTGATTTGCCTTGTGAATTGTGATGCTGCTGGTGAGCGCAGATGTACAGGGGAGGGAAGATCTGCCTCACCGTGCACTTCAAGCCGCTGTGGGCTAAGAACTGCCCGAGGTTCGGGATCGCGCACGCGCTGTGCCTCGGCCTCGCGCCGTGGCTCGCGGCGGAGGTCCCGATCCTGGTCGACTCGGGCATGGTGAAGCACAAGGATGATGAGACGGCTCCTGCTGAGGCATCTGCCTCTGCTGCTCCATCTTCCTAGTTGCAACTTGCAACAGAGAGTATGGTTATTGTCTGATGAGCTAAGTGATGATTGGAAATTAACTCGGTGGTGACCCACCAAATAAGATTGCCTATCTGCTGGTTGCTGACTGTGAATTGGTGCGCTTTGATGTACTTGTTTTGCATCCAACTTTTTGAATTGTCACAGGTTTCATGGTCCATCTGACTAATACCATATGAGGAAACAGAGATGCTTAATAAAACTAGTCCGGATAGTTCCATCAGTTGGTAATCAAGTCTGCTCGTGAGTTTCACAATTGTTTGTGCAGATCCGTTTTATAGTAATTTGCAGTCATCTGGTGGGCATAGCTGTCTTTGAGATTTCCACAGTAACATGCTAAATATTTTACCACAAACTGTTTTCAACATCTAGTCAAGTTTATGTCGTATTTACATGCCTAATTCTCATATGATGCATAGAGCATACACCTGTTGCTTTAATTTTGCATTCTTAGAATGCTGGCGTTTGACACGATGAAGCATGAGTGTCCAAATGTTGTAGTCGGTTGATTCTTCATATGAGAGTGACTTGGATGTTTGAGGCAGCTACCATCAAGTCATATGGTCTGACTGCTTCTGATGCTGGTACTTTTTATTTGCAACACAGAGTATGGTTGCTGTCCCATGTTGGTTTTCTAAAATTTACTTAGCCTCATCAGTTTTAGCGTAGGCTAATGAGTGCAATACTTTCATATCAACATATCTTCCATGTCTGCTAAGTACTGTCTTATCACTTGTTGTGTGTTGATGTATCAGGCTTGTGCCCAACTTTCTGAATTATAAAAATTAGTTCTTATATAAATATATAATATAACATCACTATCTAAGAAAACAATAAACCACTTAGTAAAACTATGTTGGCTTGTCAACATGACAGGATTTCTGCACAATGTTGGCTATGTTGCTTAGTAAAACAGTTTTAGTTTGATTTTTGCACGAATATTCTTACCAGAACTATTTTCAACACCAACTCTGGCTCAAGCTTATGGCATGTATTGTATATCTACTTGCCATGTGGTCAATCAATAATATATGTTCTGCATTACTTCGATTTTTTGTTTGTTAAATGTTAATTAGAACTGACCTGATGATGCATTGGATGTGTTACCTTGTCCAAATTTTGGAACTATTAATTCATAACTTAGTGCTTTAGTGCTGTTTATTCTCATTTGATGTTATTTTTCACACTGGTTTGTACATGAAAGTTCTGCTTATAGCAAAACCCAGCGATATGGTTTTCATTTGGTGAACAGACATTTTGTAGGTCATATCATCAAATGAGGAGCAACGGAGGAAATATTTGCTTGCCGTACATATACGTCTTGATAGCTGAAGTTATTAACTTATCATACCAAAATTGTTGGCTTGAACCTTGAAGTGGTTCCTTATTTGACTATGCTATGCTCCTTGGCTTTATTCTGTTGGTGCATTTGACGTAGGTTTAATGAGCAATCAGGCACGCCCGTGGAGGCTTATGAGCTGAAATCGTGCACTGGTTACTCGCCAGCATTCAGAACTTTGCTAGGCTCGTCGGCACGTTCAAAGACTTCCACCTGGCATCTTTCATCCCATTTGGTTTCGGCTAACACTTCTTCACAAATAAACTCTGTGAAAATAGCGCCCCGCTTTCATAGATTAGGGGACCTGGACAATATATACAGTCAGATCAGAGTATTCCAATGTACAAATTAAATATTCAGCCTGGGATCTGCCTGAGATTATCTGTATACATCATTCAGAATTTCAGTAGGGGTTAGCAGGACTTTTGGTGCTAACAGCAAATCTGAATAGGAGTATGGCTGGCCATAATTACAAATGAAAGAGAAAATTGAGTATGACTGGCTTGTCATTGGAGCTTTACATACATATACAATGTGGCCTAAATTCTATTGCAGAGATACATCATTTTTCTTTCTTGACTAGGTTAGTGCCCGTGCGTTGCTACGGGTAAATAAATTCCATCTATGAGATAATGTCACACAACAATTTAAAATGGGAGGTTCTAAAGTGGAGTTTGCTTGCCACAAATAATCCAAGGAAAAGAAATTAATTTCAGCAGATTCACAGTATGTATTTGAATGCCTTTTTCAGGTTCTTGAGTGTAGATATTCAAATGGATGAAGTCTAAAGTAACCCACTTCAACTACACACATCGAATTGAAGCTCTAATTTGTAACAGAATGGTATCAGCCACCATTAAGCCTTTCTCATCCAACATCTCAAAACATAATAAGATCAGGAAAAGACCAACAAAATGATTCAGTTATTAGAGATCATTGAATAAGTTGTAGTTTGCAAGTTAAAAACTCCTACGGCAAAAGCTGACATGCACATGAAGTTCTTCCCAATTCGATACTACAAGAGAAATAACATCTTTCCGTGCAGGATAAACAGAATTGCTAGAAGATTCACATAGACATAAGAAAACTATTATAGGTTTCTTTTAACAAGCGAGCCTTCTGTGAATAAACTGGTATAACCTGATTAACAAGATTACAATGTATCAGTCATATTATTCTGAAGCTTATTTATCTATGTGTACTCAAAAACTAATGCCGCATGTGCAGTGCACAAAAATTAAGAGTTGTTACTAAAGAGTAAAACAATCAAATTGGTACTAAAATTGTCATATATTATACAAAGCTTTGAAGTGCTAAGCATCGACGACTCCAACTTATTGGTAATTAAAGTTCACAATTCATTGTAATCTGGTAAAGGCAGTTTAGTAGCATATCCTACCAGCATATGAAAGTATATCTATATTTGCGAAAGCTGAAACCCAACATATCTACATCTATTGGCTAGCGGACTCCTAACAATATCCACACTTAGACATGCGATGCATCTATAACTCTGGGAAACAAAGCAGAAGAGCACGCGAGAAGCATAATTAGTCCCTTATTACGCATATTGCACATCCACTTTGTTCAATCTAGATTAACTATACAAGATAAAACAAACGTGTAAGAGTGTGGTCTAGTCATCAATCAAGTACTGCAGAAATTAAAACATGATCTCCAGATCAATCCTAGGCTAATATATCTAGTGATCTCAAGCATGAGATGTGCCGGCTGACTTGGACTATAAAGGCCCACATAACAACTTTAGATAGGAAGATATGAAAGTGCTGAAAATGAAATAACCTGGACAAAAAAATGCATATAATCTGCATGATGCTATTAGATTCACCGTACCTGCGACACGCCAAGCTGGTCCATCCTGTCCACTATTGCACAAGTGGATGGAATATAGCAGTACATACACATCTCTGCTTGCCATTGATCATGCAAAACTAAAATGCACAACGGAGTGAAATGCATGCCCCTGTAGCAGTGTAGGAAGATGATGTCTGGAAACAGACGATGGGAGAGTTCGAGGCACATTACCAGTAAGAATGTGGGGCACTCGTCAGACGACATCGGCGGCGTCAATGGTGCCGACCGCTGGGAGGATGCGGTGAGTGACGGGCACATCGCAAGAAAGATTTGGCGCGCGGTTAGGGAAGAAACAATGGTGAGAGAGGAGAGATGAACTCGAGAGGCGTGCCTGTTATAATGCCTTCTTGTCGTGCATACGGTGCAGATGGAGGACGTACTCCTTGTAGCAGGCTGACGATGGCGGGCAACAAGTGCATATGACGTTTCAGGCGATTGATCTCCACTGCACAAATATGATCCAATGGCAAACCTAGTTTCTTCTTCCTCTCGCCAGGAACACCCCAAACCCTGAAACTCAGACTCCGTAACCCTGAGGTGTTCGGCGGCGGCTTCGCTGAGCGATGGTGCAGCTTAGCGTTGGGGCCGTCCCTGCGGCATGGCTTCATCCAGGCGATAGTCGGGAGATCGAGCTCCAAGGTTAGGCGGGCTATAGGAAGGAAGAGACGGCCGGGGAGCGACTCGATCGTTTTAACCTACGATCGAGTGTTTTGGAAACCGATAATTCTACAGAAAGGAGTGGGGTAAACGTGAGAAGCAAAAATCACGGAGCCAATTGCGGAGTAGCAGTTGCGATTGCGACGTGGTGTGCTCGGTGAGGCGGAGGCCCACAAGTCGGCGCAGCAAGGATCGCATCGCGACGCCGGTGTCACGCGGTCGGCGATTCGCCTAATTGTGCTTTTTAGGAGTAGAGATTGACCTTCAACTGCAGTCATCATTGGAAAACTGTATCTACTTAGCTCATCTCTCTAGTTCTGCTAGTGGCGACAATGGTTCACCGGACCAGCTTCTTGCTCACAACCCGGACCCTGATTGGGACCCTTTTCTCACCGGAGGACCTGATCTTGTGCCGGCTGGCATTGCAATTCTTGTCCTCCTCTGTTGTGTCTCTGGCGTCTCTGCCTCTCTTCTTAGCAGTGCCATTCCCGGCCGTCACCTTGGTAGCGCTGAATATCCACTCGCCGGAACGTGATTGCCGAGGGCCATGCTCGGAGGGGTTGTAGCCAAACGCCGGTCTGCCAGCACGTTGGCGATCGCCATACTGGGAGGCCTTAGCATCTGCCTCCTTCTTGTTCCTATGGTTCTTACCAACGCATTGGCCCTTGGACCAGCCGTATCCAGCAAGGAGCGCCGCAGAGAATTCTTGTGGGGATATCTTGGGGAGTCCTTCTTCCCTGTCAGCGGCGTTGCGGAGGGTGAGGCCGTAGGGGGTGTCAGAAGAGGGGTCGTCGGCGTCGGGGAGCGAGGACGGCCTCCTCCTCGGACGTGGGGAGGGATGACGATGAGTTGCGGCGGCCGAAGTTGAACGAGTTGGGGAGCGGCGCGACGACGACGGGCGCCGCGGCGGGAGGTACGATCTGGGATGGGTCGAATTCGGTGACGAACTGCCGGACGGCGGGCGCGGAGTTGGGGTTGAGGACATCGGCGACGGTGCGGGAGGGGGGATTGGTAGGCCGGTGTTTGTAGGCGATGGAGATCGACAGCTTCTTTTCCTCCTCCATGGCGCGGCCGTGGCAGAGGAAGAGGCGGCGATCCGGGGCAACGCGAACGGCAAAGCAATTGCGGCAAAAAGAACGGAGCCGATCGTGGATATATAAAGTTGTGGGCTTGTGATTCCTAATCAGTTTCGGACACGGCGGCGTCCCAGCCGGCCGAGAGGCCGCTACAAAGGTGGGCCCATCTTAAGTGAGTTGTTTCGGCCCTTTTTCTGGCCCGTGTGGGTGAATGCGAATGCGATCTCCTAGAGTCCTAGGAGCACTGCACGCAATCAGAGATGCTATACACACTCAGCACTCAGATCTGATAAAAGAACTAGATTGACTAGTATTAGATATTCTCTACCACAAGTGCAGCCAAGGAGACCATTGCAGAAATAGAAACTTCTTCCAGTTACATAGTGCACGAACCCCATAACTTACATCTCAAGTGAAATGTTGCATAGCTCTTTCATTTAGTGGTGCTCTTGTGCATGGACTGCGTTCATCAGGAACGACGCTCACAATTTGTGCAGTCGGACAGGTGTGTCATGTGAGCTTCTGTTTCAAAGATCTTGGATTTGAAGTCTGTATGCTTTGGAGTACCTGAAAGTGTCTGAAAATGAGTTTTTTCAAATGCAAATCGCACAACTCTCAACGAATCCAAGGATAAAAATGAATACTACTTAATAGTGACAATGTAGCATATAAATATTTTATGAACGTTTTACAGTTTATTATGAGGTTGTTACACAAAGACAAATAGTACAGTTTGCAATTTCCTTTTACTATCGAGGATTGCAGAGTGTATTTCATACTAATATATGCGTGAAGCTTGAAGTCCACCCAGATAAGAATGTCATTGTCTCAGTAGGATAGAATTTCCTCCCATCTCAATTTTGCATGTAGTACAAGATTGCCAATGCTACCTGTTGGCTGTTGCTATCATCTTCCACTTATTTGTAATGGAGATACAAATCTTGCTTTAATATGTATACAACTTTATAAATGATTGTAAAAATGGCCTGTGAACCGACCTGTGTATGTGGGAGGTGGCATCTGCCCCATCAGCTCTTGTTTAGAATTTATCCAGTATCTTAATCCTAACTATTGTACTAAACAATATTGATCCTTTCTTATGCAATTGTAAAATTGTTCGTAGTTATAAGCAAATAATACACTACAAGTCGTCATTCTGTACATTAGCTCTCAGCTTCTCTGTGTTACGTCTCAAAAAAGGAAGATCATTGTCACATCTCACTCACTAACATCTAGTACGACAAAAACCATCAATGAAACCCTTTTTTCCTTGATTAAAACCTGCCTACTAAAAGCCTGTTTGGACACATGCAAAACCATGGAATCTCTCCTTTTTCTCTCTTGACAGTGAGGATTATGCGCCTTGAGTTACACTAAAACACTTTAGAAGCACATGGCCCTAGCTCTAGCTGATGAAATCCAGTGGCCGTTGGGAGACAAGGATGTAACACACAGAAGCCGTCCTACACGCTTGGACCTGTTCTGAAAGTGACGAGATGCTGCCATCCAGTGTCCTCGACCTTGCTTCCGTTGCACGAAGCCCCCGGCTCGATGATTTGTGCAACAACTTGACGATGACCCATTCCAGTTTGCTAGCCTAGCCTACCTAATCAGACCTAATCATTCTCGGCTCTCGGCAGGAAGGAAGGATTGGACTCTGCAGGAGGGAGGAACGCGGAGCGTTTGCACCTGACCTTTTCTTTTCAGTCATTGCGAAATTGCACGAGGAATGAGAACTCCCTTTGACAAAGAAAGCCTGGTCAGATTAGATATCATGGCCATGCCAAGTCAAACACTTTTGCATCTCAAAAGAACCATTAAATTCTCAGACGCTTTTGCTTCGCACAAACCAAGTGCAGGGCCAAGTGCTGTGTGACAAGTACAGAAGGAGTATATGATACATTTATCCTAGCCTTTGGATTTTTATCACCAAAGGGAGTTCTCATTCCTCGTGCGAAATCAAGTTCAGGTGACAATTTCGCAATGACTGCAGTGACAATGCAGGGATTCACAATCCATGTTGCGTCGGTTCCAAATCTGATGAGACATCCAGGTGAATGCTCCAAAAAGCTCCAACTGCTTCTCTCCTCCTCAAACCGACGAGGGCAAGCAAGACCAGAACAGGGCAACTCTCAGAGAGGAAGCCTCCAAGAACTGGCTTGATGAAGCCGCCAGTGGTTAGGTGATTGCTTGATCAACCACCACATTGTTGCTGCTGGATTGTCACATTCACTTTCCTGATACTACCAGATGAGAGGCTTCAAAAAAAAAAAAAAAAAAAAAAAAAAACAATCTCCAGCTACCAGATGCTGACGCTGTGGCCTAGCTTCATACTGTCCTATACAATCATGAGAATTAAGAAACTCAAGCTAACCACAGTACAGTTGTCTGGTTCGAATCCAAACTAGCACCAGTCATCAGAATGTGGTCAGCAGGATAAGGAAGGTGCCATCAGAACCATATTTAAAACGTTGAAAAAAGAGGGCAAAGAAGAAGCAGTCTCTGAAGTTTCTTTCGTCAACAAAACTCTGAATTGCTCCAGAAAAATTAGGCTAATTAATTAAACGTGATGAACAAAAAAATCGCACCTTTTTACCATTGTGTAGATTGTACAGCAAGCAAAAGATGAACTAAGAAATGGTCTGTTTCTTTCTTTCTTTCTTTTTACAGATTTCAGCTGAGAGGGAGAGAGGGGATCAGCAACTCCGGCGAGAGAGAGAGAGAGAGAGAGAGAGAGTAGGAAAGAATCAAACAGCGCTGTGGCAGAGGGTGGATTTCCACTGCGACTGCCTCGTCTCGACCCACGCCAAGAACCGGTACACCTTGCCGAAGACGCTGAGGAACACCAGCCCTGCCACCATGCTGTACGCCGCGACGCCGGCGGCGCCGCCCTCCGCCGCCACCCACCCGACGAGGTACACCGCGTCGCCGGCGACGAACACCCACCCCACGGCCTCCAGCGCCGACCGCGTCCACGCGCTGAGCCTCTCCTCGCCGTAGATGCGGCACACCATCCGCGAGCAGAGCGCGAAGATGATGGCCAGCGCCGTCTTGGACAGGCCCCTGTACTGCACCGCCGTGCCGCCGACGACCAGCGGCTCCATCCGGCACAGGCACGACGCGCACTCGCCGGAGAACCTCGACCACCGGAGCGCCTCCATCCCCGTGTAGTACGGCAGCACGACGGCGTCCAGGTACAGGCTCGCGTGCAGCACGCCCGACACCGTGGAGGCCTCCAGCACGGCGTACCGGATGTCCCCGTCGGCCTCGTTCCGGAACGCCAGCGCCGACGCCTGGAGGAGCAGAAGCAATGCCGGGCCGAGCTGGGCGAGGGGGAACACGGCGTTGACACGCTGCCCCTTGGCGAGCGCCAGGAGCACCAGCGGGAGGAGGAACGGGCCCGACGGGAGCAGGTACTTCCTCTTGATGCCCCTGACGCCGGCCGCCGCCGGGGAGGCGGCGCCGGTGCCGCGGACAAGGTCGAGGACGGTGAAGGCGAGCGTGGAGAGGAAGCAGTAGGCGGCGAAGGCGGCGACGAGGAGCCCGACGGCGGCGGGGTAGTCGCCGGGGTAGGAGCTGTCGCAGTAGTAGTGGTAGGGGCAGGTGACGAAGTCGGTGGTCTCCTCCAGCTGCCATCGCGTGCACTTGAGAATCTGCCTCGTCACGGCGTCGCCGCCGAAGCCACCGCCGCCGTGCTGGGCCGCCGCTGTCCACGCCGATCGCCCGGCGCCGAAGAGCGGCGCGAGAACCTCATCATAGGACATGGTGGCAGCAGCGACGACCAGCCGCTTCTCGGCGCCCTGCAGCTCTGCTTCTTCTTCCTCTTCTTCTTCTTGTCCTGTTCGCTATATGCATGCCTGCATTTGGTAGCCAATGATGGCTTGCTTTCAGAGGCAGCTGCTCACCCGCCTCCTCCTTGTTCCTCTTCTTGGAGGCCGGTGCGCTGCTGCTGTTGCTTGTAGGTGGAGGGAGGGGGTGGGAAGTTTGGAACTGGATAGGGAAGGTTTAACTGGCAACTCTGTTGGAACATGACAGGGATGCCCCTTTAGCTTGATTTTTTCAAACATTGCGTACTAATCAAAGGATTACCTAGGAAGATGTCTAGGATGACTGATGGCAATAGCATGGATTAATTGAAGGGTGCAGGGGTGTTTTGGGGATATGGCGTTGATGGTTTGCTGTCAAGGTGGTTGGGGTTGAGAAGGGGATGGAAGGGTGAGGTATTTGTTTGACTTTGTTTCTTTGTCATGCATTGGTAGGCCAGCAGGGCAGAGAGGATCA
This sequence comes from Urochloa ruziziensis, assembly GCA_015476505.1. Classification (NCBI taxonomy): domain Eukaryota; kingdom Viridiplantae; phylum Streptophyta; class Magnoliopsida; order Poales; family Poaceae; genus Urochloa; species Urochloa ruziziensis. Next base: position 9,329,702 of record CM027118.1, read on the forward strand.
GAGAAGAGGAGAAACGTCTGTTTACATGTACCTAGGTGTTAGTTAAAGGTTGTTGGAGAGTTGTATCTCCTCAGAGTGGTTTGTTGGGGTATTTGGTGAGGATATAGCGACCAAATGGCCAATCCGTCCTTATGTACACTGCATGATTAGACCAGCATGATTAACATCTATTAGCTAATAAGTCAGTCTTGCATGTGTGTATGTAACCTATGGTTCTTCAGTTTCCAAAATGGTTTTAGACGGGCAGAGGCATGATGGTACTATCATTTGGATTCCAAGGCAACAAACAGGATACTCAATCTTTTATTCGCCATGGGGAATTGAGGATGATGATTCCTTTGTTTCGGACTCGGGGAATTATTCTGGTAGTTGGCACAAAGCCAGGCAGGCCATGATCCTGGATCAAAGGAAGAAGTGCTCTGTGGTGGCGCCCCTATGGCGTGGTATCCCAGTCTGACGCTTGGGCACTGCATGTCTGTCCCTGAGATGGTGGCCGGATGTTTCTGCAGCACAACGCGGCCTCTGATCTTTTTGTAATCAAGCCAGCTTTGGATCTTCTTGGGGGATGGGATAGCTCTTATGTTATGATACTCTCATCCTTTTCATAGATGGCCCAACTTTTCTTTCACAAAAAATAGATGACCCAACTGCTCCGTTTGATATGCATACATGTCAAATGGATATGGGCGTGCATCATGTGAGGTAGGCGTTACTTTGTTTTTTTGTTGCCATGACCGAGCCCTGCTGTTCTGTTCTGTTATCTTCCTGTTCACCTTCTTGTCAAACATGTGCTGACACATGAGGAGATGGATAAAGGTTGGCTGGAACTTCGGAGCAGTAGCTTCCATGGCAGCTGTTGCTGCAGGTATTGAGCTAGCTTCTTCTTCTTCTTTGTTTTAAAAATTAGATATTGAACTAGCTCTATCGCAGCAATTTGCAGAGCGTATAAGCAAGTGGCCTATTTCTACTCCATCGCACGAGCAAGATGATTTCAGCAGACTAGAAGCAACTGCGAATTTAAAAGGAAGGGACAGTGAACTTATGCTTACGGCCTCTGCCAAGTCAAAAAATAGGACCATGTCTCTGAAAGTGACCGCGTGTACGTATATTGTGAGACATACTACTCTCGTGCATCGGACCACTAAATCAAGAAAAATGTCGTTATCAAGCGTCCGAGGGATCATATAATATCACATACTTCTAGTTCATAACTCGTTGGTCCAACTCTGCCTGCATCATAGTGCAGTGACAGGCCCATACTTCAATTTAAGCTTACACATCAGTACGTCTAGTTCCAAGAAGATTCAACCTTCACAGGTCAAAAATCAGTTTCGACCGCGAAATAGAGTATACGGGTATGTCGGCCAGTAAACCAGATTTGCTCGATTGGATGAGTGTGATCTTATTTTTTTTGTGGAGTGATTCAAACAGTATAAATAGTATAAATGGGGTCACGCTCATGGCTATGTTGACCGGCAAATCAGTCTGTAAATTGTCCGATTGGATCATTGGATGAACGGGATCTTATTGTTTTTGTTCGAGCAATCAATGGATCGTCGCTTATCGTGCTATTCGTACAAGGGCCCAGCCAAACGGACGTTTCCAAGATAAGAAAGCCCTTTGCCACGTTCCGGGCTCATGACGAGCGAGGATGCCCTGCTAGGAGGGATTGACAACACGTCAACACGATGCGGCCGCAGGCGGACTTGGGCACCGAAAGATACGTCCACCACCCGGCAAATCTGTTATGGGAGCAGGTAAATCTAAAGGCATCCTACTTATAGCTTAGCTCCAATCAGGCATGGTGATGCAGCAGGCGAGGGCGACCTCGCAAAGGCTTGGAGCCTGGAGCAGGTAGAGACCTGACAGCGAAAGGGCCTTGATCGGTAGGAGGCGAAGAGCCACGTCACATGCTTCGATTCTGGCAGATGAAGATGAAGACAAGGGAGCATGGACGGAGGGATATTTCACTTGGTTGATGGATGTTGTGCCTTGTGGTGTGCGTGCAGCTATAGAACAGTTTCTGGTCGATGCATCATGCATGATGGAAGGATGAAATGACTCAGCCTTTTGATCTGCATCGACCTGCAGGCTTCAGCAACAAAGTCTAAAGGGAGGATCTGCAGATGGATTCGTGATCACTATGCCGATAATAGACGAGATAAAAGAAATGGAAAGCGTGAAGTGTCTGATATGAAGGTAAAGGAGTGGACCGATCGTTGGGGCAGAGTAACAGACACGATCATGCAAAGGTTGACCAATATCCAGAAAGTCTCCCAGGTAGGGTAGCTTTTGCTCAGCACAGCTACGAACAGCTATGAAACTGTTCTTCAGAAAGAGATGTTTTAGGGCTCATTCGTTTCTTTGGAACCGTTCCACCCGAACCGAGATAGATATAACAAGAAATTTATGATATGTACAACAAGAGACCGGAATTTATTCCAGACAACGAACCAATTTGCCCATGATAGGTATAACAAAAGACCCGGATTGGTTACACACTTCTCTGACTAGTGGATTGATTTCCGGTCTTTTGTTGTACATATCATGAGCAAATTGGTTCACGACCCGGAATAAATCCCGGTCTATTGTTGTATTTCTTGCTATATCTGCCTCAATCCGGGTGGAACGGTTGCAGAGGAACGAATGAGCCCTTAAGTAGTCAAGAATCAAGATTAGGTCCATGCTTCCAAACGAGCAATTTGAAAACAAAATATTCCAAACACAGCCAGTTAACAGAACTTGCTAGATTTTACATAGATGATTGTAGAGTTAGGCTTACACTGTTGGACGATATAAAATGCTCATGAGATCATATCAAAAATACCCTCAACATTCAGGTATGCAGGGCTTTCCCAAATTAATTTGGGTTACATAAAACTTTGTTAAAGAAATATCAAAACATTTCGAGATATCAATTGTCTGAATTCTGAAACCAATTTGCCTTCAAGAAATGCAAGAACGGCTATTACTTCATAATACAGGTTTGATGCCAAGTACATTCTGAAAGCTTGTTCCAAAGTTTACCAATCTGCCTGGACTTGTTCATAGCATTCCCATTTTGGCCAAAACTTGTTTTGGATCTTCCCAACTGTGCCAAACTCTAGACAAAAAATAAATTCAATAAAGATTGACAATAAACTATTATATACAAATAATGCTAATATAAGAATCATGGGTAGGCTTCACGGAATTGAAGTGCACCGGCAGTCCTTAAACTTTTCATGTGGTGTCATCTAGGTCCCTAAACTTGCTACGAGAGCCACTAGAGGTACAAAGCTCCCTAATTAACATAAACATGCCTATGTGGCATGCCAATATGGTGCCTGACATGCAGGGGACATGATACTGGCTATGATCCTAAGCACGTAGTAGAGTATGGGGACATCTCAGGATCCACTTAGAGGGTACATACATAATTATTTATTGATTAGGGGAATTGGACCTCGAGTCACACAGTAGGGATCCATATCATTTTAAGAGTTTGTTAGGACAATGGTACCGTGTGACAACTTTTAGGGCCACCAATGCATTTAACTCAACTTCCCATGTATGGCTAGGAGCTTCTGGCTTGAAACGCTTGAAAGAAATGTAAGACGGCGTTCAA